>QANY01005285.1:551469-816494 GCA_003255025.1 Datisca glomerata | reverse complement strand
TATATATAATACGATTAGATAGAGAGAGTATAGAGAGAGATATTTAATGGATATAAAATAAAGAGAGAGAAAATATGGATGATTATTTTTACTATATTAAAAGAGACTTAAAATGAAGAAACTTTTAATTTCCCATTTTATCCTTTATCGCCTCCTAAATATGATACAATTTAAGTATTTCTCATTTAATTCATATAATGAAATTATATTTTCTATTTAATCATAATGTATTTCTAAATTGTAAGTAAAATTAAATAATTTTATAATATTATAAAGTTAGAAATGAATCTCCGTCAATATAAAATTCGAGATCTCTTATGCAACGAATTTTTCTTTTTAAATTAATAATATTTTGTTAGAGATTTATAAATTAAACATGTTATAATAATTATGATATGGGAAATATAAAAATTCATATAAATGATTTAAAGAAAGACATTATATATTAACTATCTATTAATATGATAGTTATTTTTTTGTAAGAATATGACAAATTGATGGAATAAAATTATGTTTCATACTATTCAAAAAGAAATATTATATTAATACAATTAAAGATTATAAACAAGCTAATGTATTAAAAAATTATAATAAGTTTTAAAAATAGTTAATATTAAGTTCAAATCATCGTTATTTTGAATTAGTTTAATACGTGCGAAGCATGTATTTTTACTATTAGTACATTTAAATTAAATAATAAAAGAGTGAATTAGTAACTAGCTAAATAGGAAATTTTTTAAAATTTAATAAAATTTACTACATTAATTATTTTTTCTTAAAATACTATATTGATGTTTTTAAAAAACTATAGACAAAATTAATTTAAAAATTAAAAAGTTATTTTGATAACAGTTTAATATAAATAACACAAGCAAACAACAGATATCCGTGGTTAAACGACATTTGTGGTAATCTGAACCACAGTCAACATCTGCACCTTTGCAAGTCAACTTAACCCCATTGATCTGCCAATGGATGTCAACAGTGTAAACTGGTCCAATCTTCCAGAGGAGCTTTTGCCGGAAATCGGCAAACGCCTTCTCACCAACGTCGATGTTCTCCGATTTCGAAGCGTCTGTGAATCATGGCGTTCATCTCTTCCTCCTTTGCCACACATCTTTCCTCCTTTCCCTCTCCATTTCCCATTCCCCGTCAATTCCTTCCTTCCTCGACCTGATGTTTTCCTTTCCCTCAACGTCATCTATCGCTTGGAGAACCTCGATCACTCCCCGATCCCTTATTTTCCCTCTTCTTCTTTTTCTTCTTCTTCTGAATCTACTTCCTCTTCCACTTGCAACAATGGTGTGTTGCTTAAAGTCGAGGAATCAGAGCCTGGTAAATTCCGCCTTCTACACCCACTCTTTAAGCGCCAAATCAGGTACAACCTTGAGGCCTTTCCAAAAGTTTTGAACTTGCTCGACTGTAGAATCTTTGAATTATCTAAATCTTATTCTCTCAAACTTTCACCTGGCGTTTGTGTTCCTGGGGTTACCAAAGTTGTTATGTTCCCCAATTCTGCCTGGACTAATTACATGAAGGATTCTGTCGTTGTGGCTCTTTTTAATGAAGGGAAGTTGGGGTTCGTCAGACATGGGGATGAGAAATGGATATTGATCGATGATCGCAACTTTTACTACGATGATGTGATTGTTTACAAAGGTCAATTTTATGTAGTTGATAGATGGGGTACGGTTTCTTGGATTGATTCGGGATTAGGATTGATACAATTTTCCCCTCCTCTGTTTGGGTTTGGAAGCCAAAAACATTTGGTTGAGTCATGCGGTGAACTTTATGTAGTTGATAGGTTCCTAGACAAGGAGCGAAGGTTTTGGAACCAAAATGAGAATCACAATCTTCCGCATCATTTTGTTCTTCCATTCAGACGCTTCGACGATTCACAAGGAAAGGCAGTTGATTTCAAAGTTTATAAGCTTGATCAAGAGTGGGGTAGATGGGTCGAGGTAAAGAACTTGGGGGATACAGCTTTTATTTTGGCTACTGACTGTTGTTTCTCTGTATTGGCTAAAGATTTCTCAGGATGTAAAGGGAATTGCATCTATTACACTGATCAAACTGAGGATGAGGCTGAAGTTAGAGGAGCTACAAATTATGGCTTCCACAGTCGTGTGTTTGACTTAGAGGAACGAAAGATTGGGAAGATAGCATCTTTACCTGGTTACTCTCAGATTTTCTGGCCACATCCAACTTGGACCAACTATTAAGTTGTAAGCATCATTATATTATATCATATTACTCAAGTGTTTTTAAAATATTTTCTTTGGATAAATGTTAATGCTTCTCTCAAGTCTCAATATAACACCCCTTTTACAGCTTACTCAAGGAGACTTGTTGGAGCATCTTTCTAGAATGTGGTAATCCGACCGGCCCAATCTATAATCAAGAAAATTTATAGCAGAATTTGGGAGTCATATTAACTGTTCTGTACAGCACTATGATACAACAACTCTTCCATCGTTTGCATAAGGGAATTGGAATGTTTTATTATATTTTCTAGGCTTCTATAGGTTGTTTTGCTACTACAATTAATTGGGACTTCTTGTTTGCTCTTTATTAATAGTTAAACATCTGATCCTATGAATAAACATATTGCATTTATCTTTTTCAATAGCCAACTCCGAGGGACTTTTTTATATTATAAGATCTTCTCCTTTTTAGGAGGACAACGGATCTGAAGGCCATATGCAGGGAAAACTCATGAAACTAATTGTGCTTTACGGTCATTTCGACCGTAAAGCACAATAACAGGTTATTCTCCCAATTATGTGTTTTAAATTTTAGAGACTGGGAAATCTTTCTGTATTGGAAATGTTAAGAGAGGAAAAGGAGTGCTTAAACTTCCAAACAAGTGGTCTGTAGATAGTATAAACTTTGTTTCTGACTATGATATGAAGCGCAGTGAAGTTTCCATGAAGATAGACCCTCAACTTTCAGTTTCTTCTTCAGTTCTGTCCTCATGCTTCCACAATAAGACGTTTACATATGAGCTTTACAGAAGCAGCAAGAATCCCTTAAGGCCTAGACTAGAGTAATACATATGATTTTACATCGAATTGCAAATCAGCCAAGTGTTTTTGAACTGCCACTCTAGATTGATGAGCACAATACTTCTGCCGAAGTATTACTACACAGGGGTAGACAGAAAGTGGGCAGGCTTGACTGTTCTTGTCTAACTCGATTGAGAAGCCTTCTTCGCAAACCTGCTTTCAAAAAGATTTAGCAGGTAACCGGTATGGCTACTCAAAGCGAGCTTCACAAAATAAGTACTTATAATCACGAAGGATAATAAATTTCTGCGACAAAAAAGAGCTTTATCAACAAGACAAGAAGAAACCACGCGATCAAACGAGTAAGTATTTGGTAAAGAACAAATCTACATAAAAGCCGATTCTCGTAGTTCGAGAATGTTAAAAGTTGGTAACATGAAATGTCATATTAGAAATGTTATATTAGATTTAAGTCGTTAAGTTCAAATTTCAGAAAAATCACATCTATTTTTTTTATTTTAAGGTGATCTAGGTAATACTGTCTGAGATATTGGTGTCAATCTCATGCAATTCCAGTGTCAGATCAAATTCACATATCCAGAGACAATAATTAGCAGGTATTGATAACTGTGCAATATGATAAAATGAATTTGGATTGTTTCGATATTCAAATTTATCCACGCAAAATGTTAGTGCCTAATTCCACCTCCACTTGGGTTTATCCGAAAGCTGAAAAGGATTGAATAACAGCAAGAGATGGCGTGGCAACCATGCCCTCCTGCTCTCTCGCTGCTAAGTGCTTGCTGACCCACTCATTAAAACGCATAGACTCGCAGTTCATTGTAGTTTTTTCAGCGAAACCTAAAGGTTGAAAAAGGAAGAGAATACAGAAGAGAATACACAGAAATGGTAGCTATGTCACTTGCTTCCTCAGCTTGCTACACTGGCTCTTTACCTTCCTTACTCCTCTCTATTTCTTCTGCCCACCGCCATCTCCGTCTAAGGTTACTCGAATTTCGTTTACATTTCTGTCTGATGCTCTCTCTCTCTCTCTCTCTCTCTCTCTCTCTCTCTCTCTCTCTCTCTCTCTCTCTTCTTATGTCTTGCTATTTTTTCGATTCAGTTCAGTATACCTCTCTCTGTAGGTGGTTGTGTTTGTCGCCCACAAAAGCGTTTTCGCAGCGATGTGCTGTTGGTGTTAAGCATAGGCCATTGAACATTAGGTACGTCTCAAGAGGAAAAAGAAGTCGACAATTTTGGATTTTTTACATTGCACTTTCTGGGGAACCGAACAGCTCCGACCTCTCCTCATCTGATTAAAGATTGTATGACATTTATTTATATTGTTTTCATAAAAATGGGAAGTCCAAAGGCTGCACTGAGAGGAAATATGGATGTCACTGGTGTACCACTACCAACTTCAGTGCCAGTCCGCTTGGCTCACGAGCTTTTTCAGGCTGGCCATCGATATTTGGATGTCAGGTAGCTTCTATATGATATTAAGACTAATTCTTATCTTACTTTTTTTCTGATATTATAAAAAAAGACATAGGAATCTCTTCAACAATCGTTTGATTAGAAAGAAAGAAATGAAGTAAATATCCTTTGAATGTGAGTTAAATGTATTGATTGTACAGGACTCCGGAAGAATTTAGTGCAGGGCATGCACCGAGGGCTATAAACATCCCTTATATGTACAGAGTTGGATCAGGTGCTCATCTTCTATTATCCTTGTCCAAAACTCCACTTACTCTTGACTTTTGGACACAATCCACACGCTTTTTCCCTCTGGGATGGGAGATTACTAGCTCTTAATATGTAAAGTTGTAAAATTTCTTCACTTTCTCAATGCGCAGGGATGACAAAGAATCCCAATTTTCTTGCTCAAATCTCTTCAGAATTTAGAAAGGATGATGAGATTATCATCGTATGTTCTTTCTTTCCTCTCTTCAATTCTATTATATAGTCCTTCACTCAATAATAGTCGGTTCAATGCTACAGGGTTGTCAGAGTGGAAAGCGATCCTTGATGGCTGCAACTGATCTTTTAGCTGCTGTAAGCATTTTTGGCTTTATTACTTTTTAAATGAACACTTCTTCTTGTTAATGTTATCTGTGGTCATGTTTTAATGGTGGTGCAGGGTTATAGTGGAATCACGGATATAGCTGGTGGGTATGCTGCTTGGACACGGAATGGACTCCCATCACAGTTGTGAAAGCCCCCACCCCTGCTGCTTATACCAATTTACTTTCTATTATGGGAACAACGCAACATTGTCCGCTGTGCATAAAATAAATTCTCCTTCACGTGATTTAGGCTTGTATAATCTAAAATCAAATATAAAATAATAAAACAAAGTTCCTTGGAGAGATTTATATTTCTAATGACACATAACGAACTCTCTGCTTTGTGCTTGAGGTTAGTGGGGCTATTGTATTGGCCATTTTTAATCAGAACTAGTCTACGAAATCGTTCTGGCTTATGTTATTATTGTTGTAATAGTAGTACACACATATATGATATCGTTTTCAATTCCAAAGAAAAGAGTCGACTCATGTATGTAGTCAAACTTTCTTTTCTCTTCCCGTTTGTGTTGGCGTTTTATCGAGGAGAGTTGGTTCATGATTAGGCTTCAAAAAGGTTGAGAGTATCTAAAATGGTGCATTTATGAGGTAGTAGAAAACCAGAGTGACCATGGACGCACATCAACTGTGAAACGCTAGCTCTAAATGAACAGATGATGATATTCATATATATTCATGGAAATCTTTATTTACTCTTCTTCAGCTCTCCTTTGAGATGCATTGAACCTCTGCCTCCCTTGTATAATAACTATACTATCCATTTCAGACCGGTTCAGATGGGGCCAAGTTGCCAAAAATGGTGTAACAATAACCTTCTTTTAACAAAAACAAGTACCTAGGGAATATCTCTCTTCATACATACACATTGATTTCATTCAACAACAACATATATAAGGCAAAATATAAGTCTCCATGTTATAGATGATAAAAGCCTAATCAGTAATCATGGAAAAGTAAGTTACCTTATGTATATGGTATAAGAAGTCCAGAGAATTTTATAGTGCAAGAGGCAAGTGGAGTTAGAGCATGTTATATGCAGGAAAATGAAAGAGCACTTAGATATTGGCACGGCTCAATCAAAAAACCAAAGCCACGAAACAAAGTTCCATGTTGGGTGGGTCTGAGTGAACCAGGCCAATATCATAGTAACTATTCCATCTACTTCTTTTGCCCCCCAAGCGCCAAGATAACCCCTAAAAAACAACAGAAAACAAGCACAAAACTATTAAAAAGAGAGAGAGGGAAGGAGATGAGAAGTGACAATGGTACGAGTGGGGATTTTAAGAGGGAAGTACTGGGGGGGTTCTGCATGAGCATTTAAAAACCACGACTACCAATGCAGAAAGATGGGGGCCATTGCATTCATTAATCCACCCTATTATTCTTCTTCTTTCTCTACCTCTTTGATAGACATCCCCCAAATACAAAACACACTGTAACTACATATAAATTGATTACTTCACCCAATTAACCCAAAAATGTCCTTGGTAGAATATTTATATAGACAGTATAGTACAGGAGCATAAGTATGATCATGACGAGGTAAGGCCGGGGATAAAGTTGTCATTTGAGTTGCGGGGGGGGGGGGGGGGGGGGGGGGGGGGGGTCGGTGGCCTTTGTGAAACTGTGTGAGTGTGTATGTGTGGAGAAATCAAATAATGTAGTGAGCCTGCAAGCAAAGGGAATCCCCCCCAATTGATGGCGATACTCATTTAAGTGTAAGGAGGGAGAGGCAGAGCAACGAAATTAAATGTGAGTATGTGGGAATCTCTCTCTCTCTCTCTCTCTCGCTCTCTCTCTCTCTCTCTCTCTCTCTCTCTCTCTCTGGGGGACTGGGACGACTGAAGGGGAGGGACAGGACGTATCATTATTAAGGCAAGATACTCGTGAGAAGAGACTATTTTCATAACTGTTAAAAAAATTATCAGCGCCTAAAAACTCTCGACTGGTTGGGTGTGGTTGGTTTAACTTTGATATAACTACATAGCACAGCTTTTCATTTACTCTCTTCTTATTTCTTTCTTTATTCTTCCTTTTAATTTTTTATTTGGATTTTGGTTTATGTAATACCGCTATGATGACTAGTCAAGCATCCTCCTTTCCAAGTGCTTTATCAAACTTAGTATTAAGTCAGTGGCTATATAATGCACGTATGCATGCTACTGTAAGTTATTAGGTGTGAAAATTGTAGGAAGATGAATGATATACTTTATTAACAATAAATAATGTATTATATAAAAATGTATAGAATACAGAAAATTAAGATTACATAGAAAATTTAGACCGAAACTTATAAATTGCGCAATGGGCTAAAACAGTAACGTCCCCGCAGATGGTGTTCACAATCTTGGACGCCTGTCTTCAGGATACAATGGTCTCATAGGAAGCAGTAAGCAGCAAAATAGTACTCTCTCTTTTGGTGAACCAGAAAATGTCTGTCTCAGGTTTTTTGCTTTTGACGAAATGAAATTTGTTTTTTTTCTATCTACAATGATTACTTGGTTGATAAGTGAACTTGATGTCTTGAACTCATCAACCGTTGATGTAATCATTAACAATAGATGTTACACAGCTCACTTCTTAACACATTCTGTTCTAGCAGTTGTGTTCCTTTTGGCCATGAACAAATCATGATTTAATGAGTGCTGTAGAGATTTCTCCTTATTAAATCTCATAGAGGCGGCTTCACTTCTCACTCACATAGATGACCACTTATCAAGAGTATCTTGTCATACTCCTACTAGTTACAAGCTATAAATGTCATTAAAAGTTATGCTTAACCTTTCTATTCTCTACAGGCAGCACCTATTACGTCTTAGGAATGGGTAAGAGATAATTTCTTCTTAGGCGCTCTTGGTGAGTTAATCACAACTAGTTTTCCTATTGGACCTAGTCCATGGGATCTCCAATTGCTAGGTTAGGTTTCCATTGAGCTGAATCGTTGGTAAAGGCCTTAGCCTCATCCCCCTCGACGTTTTCTTTACTTGCTCTCTAGACAATCCTTTGGTGAGCGGATCAACCAGATATTCTTTAGTTCCCACAAAGTCAACAGAAATAACTCCTGTAGAGAGCAAATGATTAACAGTATTATGTCGTTGATGTATATGATGTGGCTTACTATTATATTCCTTGTTGTGTGTCTTAGCTATTACAACTTGGTAATCAAAGTGTATACATACAGTTGTCACTGGCTTCAGCCATATAGGAATATCCTCTAGAAAATTCCTTATCCATTCAGCTTTTTCTCCTCCTTTATCTAAAGCAATGAACTCTGACTACATAGTCGATCGAGTTATGCAAGTTTGTTTAGAGGATTTCCAAGACATTGCACCTCCACCAAGTGTAAAAACATATCCACTAATGGACTTTGATTCCTCAGAATCTAATATCCAATTTGCATCGATGTAACCTTCAATTACAATAGGATACAAAGTATAATGTAACTCATAGTCTAAAGTGTACCTCAAGTATCTCAAGACTCTGAGCAAAGCATTCCAGTGATCAATTCTCGGGTTACATGTATACCGACTTAAGCGACTGATAGAATAAGCGATGTATGGTCTCGTACAATTGGTTATATACATGAGACAACCAATTATTCGTGAGTACTCTAATTGCGAGACACTCTCTCCAACATTTTTCTCCAATGTAGATTTGGCATCATATGGTGTTTGAGCAAATTTACATTCATATTGATCAAATCTCTTTAGCATATTTTCTATGTAATGAGATTGTGATAGTATGAGTTTGTTTTGAGTTCTCGAGACCTTGATGCCAAGTATAACATCAGTTATGCCCAAATCTTTCATGTCAAAATTTTTTGTCAACATTTTCTTTGTCGACTTGATTATCGAAGAGTTAGATCTCATTATTAGCATGTCATCCACATATAAACATACTAGAACATATGTCTCATCCAAACTCTTCACATAGACACACTTATCACACTCATTGATTTTGAATCCATTGGAAATCATAACTTTATTAAACTTCTCGTGCCACTGCTTGGGAGCTTGTTTAAGTCCAAGGCTCCAAAACCCCATCAAAGATTCTTAAATATATTGTGTCAAGGTTTTATACAAAACTTTTACCACTAAACTACTAACCAACATATGTCCATTCACTACAAAATAAATATAACAAAGATTGCTTTATTTTTTATTTTTTGGCAACAGATTGCTTCACGTTGATACTTGATTGGGAAACATATTTCCTCAACTATGTTTTTGACTTAAAAGCCAGCAAGCCACGCGCGTTGCACCAATAGTAAGAAAGAAGATGCAAAAATGTGGACGGTTTTTTCAATTCTCAAACGAATCTAATTGACAGCCAATTGAATTGCTATAAACAATGAAGAATTTTAGAGCATCTCCATCGTTCCAACAAACAAACGAATTTGGAGATTATCCCAATGCTACATCTTACAAAATGCCAAAACTAGTTCATGTTTATAATGTAAACCCAGCTATGTTTTCCCAAAATTTCAGAAGAAACAAAACTAAAACTAAACTGAACTAAATGAGCTACAACAACAGTGTTTTTCAGGACTATGGTAGCCTGCTCCCAGAGGCACTTAGACCAAACGAAGCATCCCCAGAATGGAACAATAAAGCAGACAATGCATGGCAACTAACAGCAACAGCCATGGTGGGACTCCAAAGCGTACCAGGACTTGTCATTCTATACGGAAGCATGGTTAAGAAAAAATGGGCAGTTAACTCTGCATTCATGGCCTTTTACGCCTTCGCTGCTGTTCTCATTTGTTGGGTACTTTGGGCTCATCATATGGCTTTTGGTGACGGGTTCATACCCTTAGTGGGTAAGCCTGATGTAGCCCTTACCCAAACCTATCTTCTCCCTCAGTTTCAAGACGCTTACGTCCCCATGGCTGACTATGTCTTTTTTCAATTTGCTTTCGCTGCCATTACTGTGGTTTTGCTTGCTGGGTCTTTGCTTGGAAGGATGAATTTTTATGCTTGGATGATTTTTGTTCCTCTGTGGCTCACTTTTTCTTATACAGTTGGGGCCTTTACTATATGGGGCAATGGGTTTATTGAGAAATACATTATTGATTATGCTGGTGGTTTTGTTATTCATCTCTCTTCCGGGGTTGCTGGTTTCACTGCTGCTTACTGGGTGAGTAAATATGAATCAAAATTCCTCACTGACTTCTTCTTTCACCATACATACTCTCATTCAACTTCTTTTTCTAAAATATATATATAGGTGGGGCCCAGACACACAGACGACAGGCAACACTTTCCACCAAATAACATAATTCACATGTTGGCTGGAGCAGGATTCCTTTGGCTGGGGTGGACTGGTTTCAATGGAGGAGCCCCATTTGCAGCTGGTAGAATAACATCTTTAGCAATTCTAAACACACATCTATGCACGGCTACAAGCCTTTTGATATGGGTGTCAATGGACATGATCGTTTATAAGAAAAGCTCAGTGATTGGTGCAGTACAAGGGATGATCACAGGTCTAGTCTGCATAACACCTGGAGCAGGGATTGTGGATCCAGGAGCAGCAATGGCGATGGGAGTGTTGTCAGGTTCAGTACCTTGGTACACAATGATGGTGTTGCATAGAAGATCTGCTTTCTTCCAAAGTGTGGATGACACACTTGGTGTCTTCCACACACACGCAGTAGCTGGTGCTTTAGGAGGACTTCTCACTGGCCTCTTTGCAAGACCCAACCTTCTCAGATTGATGTATGGTCCTAACTCACACTATGGTCCTGGCTTCTTCTATGCTATTTTTGATGGTAAATTCAAACATGGGATTACACAAATTGGGTTCCAATTGATTGGAGCTGCTTTTATTACTACATGGAATGCAATAGTCACGAGCTTGATTTGTCTTTTCATTAGACGTGTTGTTAATTTAAGGATGGAAGAAGATGACCTTAAGATTGGTGATGATGCTGCTCATGGAGAAGAAGCATATGCACTCTGGGGTGACGGTGAGAGAACACCTACATCTTTACGTTTGCGCACTCCGCGTATTCCTTCAATCTGTCGTTTTTATTGAAGTTTCTTTCTTCAAACCTTTAATAACAAAAGGTACTAGCGGTAATTCTCGTTGCTGCACCTCCTTCTGTAATGGTCTTTCTCTGTAAATGTTCATGTTAATAGAGAAAATTATGCGGTTCTTAATTACTCTGATGGATCATAGTAATAAGATTGTCTTCCCATATTAACTTTAATATCATAAAGAGGTACAACAAATTAAAATCTTCATTAACAACTACCATATTTATTAAAAATACTGTCCGCTAGGCCAAAAAAAAAAATTATATATCATACTTACGAAGCTTCAATACTTGGTTCAAATTGGAAGAAGGGGCTACAGATAACAAGAATTAGTACCAATGCTGCAATGAGCAAGCAGTACGCCATCATTGTCTTTTCATTTTACCGTCGCTGTAATGTTTATGTATCTGTTCATCATGAAAATAGTTTGATATTCACGATTACGTTTGTGAACCGTCAACTCTTCATACAACCCGAATGCATAAGAATCTAATCTCCGGTGAAAGAAGCATGGAAAATCTCGAATCTGGTCATACTAAGAGCTGCAATATTGATGAGTTAGTTGTGTTTTATCTACACAGATCTTGACTGTGATTTTGGAAGCTGCTTCAACAGTTTTATTAGCTCGTAAGTTCTTGTATCTTGACCAGAATAAAGGCAAAGATCCAGTGGGGTCAAACCATCCTGCAATATGCATCAATTCAAGGCAATAGACTCATTCAACTCAAACAAGACATTATGAACTAGAAAACAGACTCAAATGAAAACCTTTGTGCTTATTAATAATATCCTATCTCACACTATTGCTAATTTAGCCAGAAAAAATCCCAATTCGATCAAAATGGAACCTCTCAATGGCAACCATAGTGCACAAGAACCTAACCTATGGAGAGACGAGAACAACCAGAGAATTTATTTCCAGGAGAAAGTCCAAACAAATTATATAGTAGATGCATACCCTATTTTTAACCATCTTATCAGCTCCTTTAATTAATAAAAGCCTCACTACATCCGTCCGCCGGGATTGAATGGCAAGGTGAAGTGGAGTCCACCCATCCTGAAAAAGTAAAACGAGATCAATCTGAAACTTGTTTACTGCCTACAGATGTCATGATTTAAAACAGAATGGGCCAACCTACATTGTCCTGAAGGTTTACATCAACATTATACAGCAGTATAACTTTAATTGCCTGACTTGAAGCTGTCTGAACAGCATAATGCATCAAGGAAGCCCCATCCTGTTTAATGAAATCCAAATGAAGAAAAGAAAATTTTATATTAGCAATTCCACAAACTAGATGCACAAAATACACTGACTTTGAATGAGAATAGTTAGACATCAACAGTATCGATAGATATGCTTCTTCTTAAGTGCAACATGAATGACTCTAGCTCATTTATGGACACTATAAGCAGGTACACTTTCAATGAAGAGAGAAAAAATGCATGGCAATGAAGTATCACAAGACACCAAAGTCTTTGACGAAATTGGTCATTCTGACAGGAGAATGAAGATCCATTTCGTTGTATAGAAAAACAGCATTAAAGTCAATAATTTACTCCCACTTCCACGATTAAAATGTACAATATTCTGCAAAAGCATCAGCACTATTCTTCCATTGCAATCAAATCGTATATGAAATACGTAGTAGTTTCATGGGTTTCTACTCACTTTATCAACAATAAAAGGATTAGCAGATTCTCTCAAAAGATAGTTGGTAATGGCTTGCTTTTTCCCAATGATTGCTTTGTGAAGAGCTGTCAAACCAACCTGGAAAGGAATAGCAAACCAACTATGAGATTGAGACTGAAGAACAAAAAGAGAAGATAACTCGAATATCTGATTCCTAGTTGGCAAGGTCATTTCTCTATACCCTGTCCACGGCATTGATGTCAACATTATGTTTCAATAAAGCATCCATAAGATAGAATTCTCCTGATGCAGCAAGGGTATGCAAGGGTAACCACATATCCTGAAAAAGAAATTCATGAAAAGTCATAAAAGATGACTTAAGTTTATCCATATGAAAGATAGCAGTAACAAAACTAGGAAACCCCTGTTCCAGGATGCAAAATTAAACTAAAACAAGTAAACATTAAAAAATTGTGCAAATGAGAATAGTCATGAGATGTGCTAAACTTACAGAGGTAGCAGCTGCCAGATTGGGTTCCCGCTTGTTCAGCATAATTTTTTCTTCTTTTGTAAACAATTTACGGGGTCCTATTCATTTATACACACAAAAATGACAATGTCAGATAGCAATATTTGAGAAGATTACAAACAAAAGAACAGAAAATTTCCAACTTCACAAATAATTGCACGTTCAGATTCTTCAACAGAACCATGCATAATTATTTTACATACATGACCTGTGTCTACAGAATAAATAGATTTAAATCTGAGCGAATAGAAAATCGAACAGAACATTGTATGATATGACTTAGAAAGTTTTCTATTAACCATGAAGTATGGCTGCTAAGTTAATTCTCCGCTCAATTATATACTAACTAGATTCTTTCATGCAGAAGAACACTAATCCTAGAGAAACAAAATTCACAGCTCAAATTGAAAAGAAAATTACATGAGCCTATATTGCAAAGAATTCACAATGTTAAGGAACAAAAAAAAAAGAACTTCCAACTAACAACTGCCTCAGAAAACTTACCATCAGATTGTTTATCAGCAGGCACATAATTCCCGCTATTGAAGAACTCCGAAACATCCTGTAGATTCCTACCATAAACAGCCCACTTGGGATTCTTGGGCTCCAATCGCTTAATTAATGACCTCTTCATATTGTTTTCTTTCAGTTCTTCGATATCATTCCCCTTACCCACTTCCTCATTCGCAGGAAAACTCATTGGATTGTCAAGTACAAGGGGCTTCAACTGCGCCAATTTGGCCTCCTTGAACGCCGAATATTCCTCTAAATTCACATTGCGCAGAGGAATCAACCCTTTCTTTTTCTTCTCAACCCGGATGCCGAACTCCAACTGCTGAGCTATTTTGCGCCTCTCTTTCTTGGTAATGTTAATCTCAGCTTGGGCTTCCCTCCACTTGTCGGGTACCAAATTTTCGGGCTTAATTTCAGCAACACCTTTTTTAAGCTTTGGTTTGTTTGGAGGAGGATTATCAGAATTGAAGTCGTTTAGAAGATAAGGGTCCTCAAATACGCCTTCTTCAAAGACAACGCAATCGCCAATAACACGTTCTTCGTAGTCGTCAGGTTGAACAGAAAAGGAGGATTGGAAGGAAGGAGAAAGGGAGCAAAATTGCCTTGGGTGTTGAGGGAGTGAGGAGAGCTTGAAAGGGGTAGTCAAAAAGAAAGGGGGAGTTGAGAGGGAAAGAATTCTGGGGACTTGAGCGTTCATAGGAGCTGTGAGCAACATGTTACTCTCTAACTTTCTCTTCACTGTTCAATCTTGTATCTGCGAATTTTGCAAATGGAGCTGCTTTCTTGCAAATCTCATCGATTTTACTGCTAATCAACTATCAGATAAACTTAGCAAGCAGGGCTCACCCATGAACTTGGGTTCTTTTTGGAAAATTCTATGTTCTTTGGAAAAATACTCGACTCACTCTCTACTTAACAAAACATAGATTATGCATGTTTGTTTTCTTTTGAAACTGATTATCCATGTATTTTCAGAAATACACAAATCCATTTATTTTAAATTTGGACTACTAAATCCAAAATGGTTAAATTATTTTGAGATGGAGTTAAATTGATTAAAAAATTTCAAGAGAAAGAAAGATGACGTTTTGATTTTTCACTAATTATCAAAATAAGCTACTGAATGTTGGATAGCTTATTTTGATAATTAAATTACACCTACACCCATCAATTCTTAAACTTTCAAATAATCAACATTACTCCTTAACTTGTAAAATTGATAAAATTCATTATCAATTCTTCTAGACTTATGATGAATACCATACCACCATCATTAAATGTTAAGTAGTCGAAGTTGTAGGCGGAGTTGTAGGCATATTACCACCGTCATATAATATTACACAGCCGAAGTTGCATGCAGAACTTTTTATCTTCTTCACTCTTTTTTTTTTTTATCTTTTTTCACTTCTTATCTCTTCCACCAAACAACACCCAATAGAGATTAAATTTAAATTTAAGTAGTAATTACATCAAATAGATAATTTTTAAACCTCATTTTAAAAAATAGAAGGTTTTTTTTTTAATTTTAACAGAATAAATTATTTTTTTTATCACGTCATCGATCATTTATTAATTGAAAATTAAAAAGACATGCCCTTGTTAATCAATTTTCTTTGATTAATTTTATCATTATATTATTTAAAAAATTTAATGATTTCTTAAATTTTTAACTAAATTTATTTAATAGAATATCTTATCTCGTAATTATAATAGAATATCTTATCTCTTAATTACAAGTAGTCAAAATATTATGTTAATGATAAATATATTTTATTTATGTGCAGCATAGGATAGTCAATTAACTAGTCATTGATTATATCATTAATTTTCAGATAAATATAAAATATATCATTTCATTTTATTGCTTAAATATAATTTTCAAATAGATATAAAATATATCATTGATTGACTACTTATTTCATTGCTTAAATATAAAGAGTAATTAATTAATAATGATACGTATATCTTCCCCAGAATTTTTTGAATGTTTGACATCGGGCAGTTTCGAACTTTGTGCATTGTTTTCAAATATTTCGTAACTTTTGAGCTGATTCTAATAATTCTTAAATTTCAAATTTTTTTAATGATGTTTGGTTATTCCTTGGAAGTCATCCTTTTCACAATGGCACTTAACCATCTTAATTTCATGCTAAACAAATTTGAATTAACTGTTAACATGTCAAAGATAAAACTCTAAAAGACGATGATCCACCCTATGAGCTCCCAAAACAGAGAAAAAATTGTTCCAAGCTTGTTTAAGAAAGATTGGGCTAACGAAGAAATTGAAGTAGTACGGTAACCAAACTATTAGTTAATTCAATTCCACTTCCAGATCCAGACAATAACTAGACAAAGGTAATCCAGCTATTCCTCAGGCATTACTAGCTTATATTACACACGGTGAAAAACGTATATAACTTCGGAACCTAACGTACTTGAACCCAAGTCCAAACTAAAAGGCACTGCGTCCCACTTTTTTTCCTCCAAATCCAATTTTTTTTCCATCATCACAGTACTCTCACCTAGGGCCACGAGCATACCTCCTTTCTGGACTACCATAAGGGGAATAAGGGGGAGGTGATCTAGTCCGCTCCCTTCTTGATCTTCCAACATAAGGGGAGTGCCTGGGAGAATAATCATGACCGCCACGATATGGTGAGCGTCTTGGAGAGCGACGATAGCCATAGTCATCACGAGTAAAGCCACCACGGTATCTGCCACGATCTCCGCCACGGTCTCCACCACGGTCTCCACGGTAGCCTTACTCAAAGAAAGAGAAACAATTTTATTTCAGTAGCTTGGTGGTAAAAATAATCAAAATACGAATATAGTAGATAAATTCAAAATTAACTTACCAGAGTCTCTGGTACTCTTCAACCCAAGATAGTGCCCAGGTGTTGGAGTTCTTGGACGTTTTCTACGCGACTGAAAAAAAAGGAAGAATAACCATATCACCCACTTCTTTTTAAACCCAAACTTTCAATTCCAATGCAAGTCATTTCTACATCTACCAGGTTAATAACCTAAAGTCAAGCAATACACTGAACAAATAAAAGCATGTAATATCAAATTTACGTTTATGATCATGTATCTAATACATTTTTGTTAAAAGTATATCCTCAACTGGAAATCTTGATTTAGATGGAAAATTTGACCGCGAAAAAATGCATGTGATATCCAATAGCAAACTGGTGTCCATGAAATGATTGCTTGGCATGGAATACCATAAAAGCCTGATTAGAAAGTTGGTAGTAATGTCCGTTGATTAGTTGTGTTGAAATTGAATGCTGATGTTGTAAAGTTGAAGGGCAATATAGTTGCTATGTTTAGTTGATCAGGCGCATTTGAAAAGCTGTTTAAGCATGTCACTGATCAAGCTGTTTCACTAAAGTTGACATGGATGAACTCATCATCTTTGATTGCTGCCAACATAGCTGACGCAATTTGTTCTGAATATAACCAGAAAACCTCCAAGTCAAGATGAAAGAAAACCAGCAAATTTTTTTGGTTGTAGCACTGAAGGATAAATCGCTTCACCTTTTCAACAGTTATGTATCGACCTTCTAAAATTGACTGGTTTAGATGCTTAACACACCGGTTAGCATCATCAACGTTATCCATGGTAACAAAAGCAAAACCGCGAGAAACACGTGTGCGGGGCTCAACCACCAGGAAACAAGATGCAACCTGAGAACAAAGTAAGCATGACACAATCATCCAATGATTGCCAAACAAGGGAATATAAAAGAGGACCACAGTCAATCATAAATTCAGAAATTTACCTTCCCCTCTTTAGAGAAGTGCTCTTCAAGGTCTCTCTGTGTGACCCTAGGAGACAAGCCGGTTACATAAAGCGTATTTCCAGGATTTACAGCCTCACGGCCATCACCCCTGAAATAGTGTTTCAAATATTCTGATGAAGTTAAAATTTTGAACTACAAGCAAAATATTATAGAGAAAGTGAAACAAACTATAGCCAACCTGCCACGACTTCGGGACCTCGATCTGATTAAAAACAAGTGACATCCATGAAAAATGTAAGCAATCACAAGTTAGCCATTGGTAACAGCCTCGACATACAAATAAAAGTGAAGACACATTATCAATCTACCTGCCATGGCTTCTGGACCTTGGCCTAGACCATGATCTGGATCTGGATACAGGCCGAGATCGGGACCTAGACCTGGATCTAGATTGAGCTCTCCAAGGAGAAGGGGATTTTGAAAGCCTGCAGTTTTTTGTTGAACAATTAAAAACATATACATAAACATAACAAACACTTACATTATAATCAGCGAAGAGGAACCAACAGAATTAAAATGTACAAAGGCTAAATTAAACTTAACCTCTCTGAACAATAGCACGTTTCGCGCATTGCCTCCTAAACTAAAAATTCCATCAAATTACACCATAAACTTTGTTTTAGTTGACACTTCAATACAATTAAAAGTGTCTTTTAGCTTTATAATTGAGAATTGACGAGAAAAGGTTGGGTTTCTTCTAGCTGAAACAATCTACTGTGGGTTGGTAAGTCATTGAAAACAATCTCTAGCTGAAATACCAATTCCGTTGCTTATGTTGACCACAAACTTGAAATGAACGTAGATTAGCGAATGTAAATGCATGAACAACGCACGGACATCTAAGAGTTTGAGCTAAACCCACAAATCCAACATCAGTTTCATTAGCAAACCACCGATCTCAATCGACTTCATAACCAGACAGTAGTAAAGCTTTTAAATATGAATCAGACGACGAACTATGATAAACTGGAAACCAAACTGCATCTTTTATCAGTGAAAGATGCATCAAACGCAAAAGAGAAGGTACAATATCAGTTACAATAAAAATAATTTAACCGAAAATGCATTATAACAAATAAAAAGATGTTAACAGAAAGGCCGAAACTGAAAAATCCAACCGGGGAATACAAATTTCAATGCAAGGGTTCAGCCAAAGCTTGGTGCTTACCTCTTTTGACGAGAATCAGCCTGCACAAATCAAATCGCTTACGATTGTTATTCTCAGGATCAAGAATATAAAACTAAAATCAAATCACATGAATGGTTAGAGAGAATGAAGAGAAAGCTCGCCATGTTCGCGTGAAAACTATGTGAATGTCGACCCTCTCTAAGGGGCAATAGCGATGACTTAGGGTTTTGAAACGAGATAACCTTCAGTGAGTCGAAAGTCGCAGTTTTAATATAAGGAGCAAAATTGCTTTGCCGTTGTCGTTAACTATCCACTATTTATACGGGTGTTAAATGTGAATACAATTACTTTGTCATCACTATTTATTTATTTTCCAGTGAATCTAAGTTATGAACTTGAAAAAAAAATTTAATAATTGAGTCTCGTGTATATATTATATTTTTGTAATTATAAATTTAGTGTGTATAAGCATAGACATTTATGTAGTTTTTTTTTCAATTAATTCATCTTCGGCTTCATATAATATTTCTATTCGATTGAGTTTTAGTTTTAGCCATACTATATGCATCCTTGTGAGAGATGCTTTATATAATATTTCAATTCGATTAAATTTTAACTATACCATGTCCATAAAAGATAGAGATCAAATTTCCATATAAATAAATAAATCTAAAAATTCTGTCAAATGGATTTGTATTAAATAAAAATCAAAATTAGATATTTTTTATTCCTGTTCAGATATGTATAGACGCAAAATTTAATCGAATGAGTTTTAAATGGGGGCAGAGAGCCATCTGTTGGCTTTTGGATCGTATCTCTCCCCCTAGCAAATGCAGAAGCAGGCCGTGCATTTGATAAGTAAGGAGAAAAACTTATCCATGAAAGAATTTTGAAACTAAAGGCACGAGACGAGATAGTTACAGCTTAAAGACTCAGTAAGTAATCGTGATGAACAAGTAGTTGTGTCTTACATCATAAATTTACAAGCTTAATTGAACTAATACAAAAGTTGGTAAGACTTAATGGTAATGAAAATAAACTTGTAGTTTTACAATTTACACCAAACAGTTTGTGGAGTAAAGGAAGCAGGGCAGATGAAGATAGGAAAGAGATACTAAGTGGTGAGAGTATCAGGAAGTGCAGTTGAATGAGCTCCAAGTACTTTACCCCCAACATCTGGGAAATTTTCACATCCTGCTAGAGGACCCACTTTCCCATCTGAATCTACCTGAATTGGATACTTAAGCAGATGTCCCCGCAGTAGCGTAAAATTCTCCGCTGTGTATCTCTTCCAGTTTTCTTCAGCTATCTCATTCATTTTTCTTACACATTCCAAACTCTCTGGTTCTTCAAAGCACGAATCCAGCTTCTCCACATGCTCACTCCACAATGACTTTCTGTATCCATAGATCTGCATCCGAAAATAACTTATAACTGATCACCAACTTCTTATCATTTCATTTCAAACCGGTTAGTTGCATTTCCGAAAAATGTAGTATACTAACCTGACCGTGTGGGTGCTTCTTCCTCTCAGCCCAAGAATAATGTGGCTGATAGGCACCCATGGCTATCTCTGTGTCCTTGGTTCCAGCCATGGATCTTTGGTTAATATTGGCAGATCCAACTATGACATATTCATCGTCTACTATCATTCCCTTGGCGTGCACATAAATCATGAACCGCTGATTCTTTTGTGCACTTGAGACCTGAAATCAAATTTACAGGTTTACAACCAACCACAGATTAGATTGTTTTGTTGTGAATTGACAAGGCATATGTATTGCACACCTATGATGGATTCATAGTTACAAAGGTTGTTGCAAAAGAAAGCATAACCAAAACAAGTCGAACCAGAAATCCCATAATGAAAGATTTCTTAACAATACTCTAGCAAACTTTATAGAGCAGATAATAGATCAGTTTTAAGAAAACTACCGTTTTATCATCAGCATTTGCAACTTGCTCAGAAGTTTCTTCCCGTTTTCCAAGGCAGTAGAAATTGAGGTAATCTTGAGGATTCACGCCTGATTGTTTGTTTAACTTTAGTTCCCGTGCAACAATATCATACATCGTTTGAATTGTCTGTCCCTGTGAAAAACAAAGCATACAAAAATCATAAACATTTTTTTCAGTAACAAAAAATCAGAAACTTTTTTTGTTTGATAAGTAAAGCACCATAATGGACTTATAGGACACAGTTAGCACCATGATAGACCATAGTACACAGTAAGCAAAATAGGGTGATGTGAAATGCGGGAAAGAAATGTGCAACCTTGTTTATATCAGTCAATATGAACAGCATATTGGAGCTACCAAGCAGCTTGTATACTAATGTATAATTTGGGTGAATTAAAACGCTTGCAAACAAACTTAAAAAAAATATATATATATATATATAATATGAACAGCATATTGGAGCTACCAAGCAGCTTGTATACTAATGTTTAATTTGGGTGAATTAAAACGCTTGCAAACAAACTTAAAAAAAAAATATATATATATATATATTCGCAATCAACTTACACATATACACTCTTAACAAGAGTTCCAACTTCCAACAGACTAACACACACAAGTTACTTACTTGACAGCACTCTCTAACACACTTCACATTCAACACTCACACAGCCATGCCTTCCCTTGCTCGCTTTCTCTAATCGTGCGTGCACACAAACATACTTGAACCTCTGAACTTGCTCTCTCACACACACATAATACATAGAAGCATGATCTTCCTCCATAAGATTCACATGTGGTGCTCGCTTACGCGTTGACCTTGTTTCTTTGCTTCTCCAGACTTATGGCATGCTTACAAATATTTTTGATAGCTCTAGACCATAGATTCTAGACTAATAATTGATCCTATACAGAACACAATTCTTGCTCATCTTCTTACTTTGAAAATTTGTTTTAAGTTTTGATGTTTCAGATTTTGTAGAAGCATTTACCTGCCAATACAGTATTTCTTGCACGGAGGCAGAAGTAGGATCTCCCTCAGGCCACATAGGAACAACAATATATACTGCAAATCTCTCCTGGGATCTGATTTTGCTAGCAATCTTAAGTGCCAATTCCATAGGAATGAGATTATCAGCTCCTGCTCAAACCACACAGGATATAAAACCAGACATGCATGAGAAAATGTATGCAACTCCTGAAGCAAGTGTTGAACAAGAACCAGAAATGCAAGGGCTCTGAAGGGTAAGAAAAACACGGTTCTATCCAAGAAGAAAAGAAACTTATCAAACTTGGTCCAGAAAAAGAAAATTGATGAAAAAACTATACATATAGTCGGACTACATATTGCTAACATGAGATACTTCAACCATAAGTTTCTATTTTTTTTCTTTTACTTAATATTCTAAGTTCTTTTCACAAAATAAAAACAACAGTCTCAGCAGCAATAATTAACTGTCAGAGAAGAAACAAAGGAAACACTGACGAAGAATATTATCATACACTGGACCTGCATTTTTGTAAGATGGCCATGCATATGATGATCCAAGGAAGTACTGATTTTCGATATAGATGAAATGTTGAGCAGATCTAATAGCCTGTATATATGCCATTTGAATGCTTTTGTCTATAACCAAATCTTTTGAGCAGATAAGGCTCTGAAGTCAAAACCAAAAGCAATCAGTACTCAGTAGCAGTATATATATTTCATGATACACAAGCCTGTAGAGATAAAAATAAATGAAGTTCAAATAAGAACCTGCGACTCATCCCTATTAGATGCTTTGGGGAATCCTTTGACTGACCCGGAGTCAATGGACCTGAAAATCTATGAAAGAAAGAGGAAATACAAATTAGATTGATGCATAGATGAAAACCCAACAACAAAGACTTAAATTAACCAGCAAGGAAACAGCGAAAACAATGACAACATGTTACTAGGGAAAACTATAAAAAGTTGCAATTTCCAACCTGAACGTGCCAGTTTTCAGGATCTTCTTCTCTAGAAACCCATATTAACGGGTCATCCGCTGGAACAGATGTCACGCCATCCTTTGAAGTATATAGAGCAGGACTTAGTATCCATGAGATACGCTCTATTTTTATCAATGAATCATCATGCCAATGAGAGGTCCTTTTAAAACGTAAACCAAACTCTGTCCACTTTGTTGCTTTCTTCCAACGCTGTTCAAAGTTTAAAAGAACATCATATGCTGCTGGACCATCAATTCGACAGTGCAAGTCATGCCATGGTTGTCTTGGAGCTTTGGTTCCAGCCTAGCGTATGCAAAAACAGGATTAAAGAAGAAAAGAGTATAGAAGAAAAGCGGTGCACAACCCAGTTAAAGATCCCCGTGAAATACCAGGAGAAAGCCCTATTATCTCATCTAACTTTAGAAAATTTGCTTTACACATCATAGATTCATGGCCGAAACTGTAAAATAATACAGTGTCAAGTTAGCTTCCTGTTCATGATAAAATAATCAAGAAGAAAACAACTAGTCTACAGTTATGCATTATTGTTCCGAGTGGTACGATTGATAAATTAGCAAATTGCATCATTTTGCACCCTACTTACAGGAAATGTAGGATTATGAAAATCTTCCTTAAACATAGTGTCAAGACCACGAAATAGTCTATGCTCAGGCGTGTCATAACGACCATCACAGAGATCGAGACCTCCTAGAAATGCAGTTATCTTCCGATTATTACCAAATGCTTGCGTATCTACAAGAACACATTTTTGATGGTGGGTGAAGAGGGTTCCAACAACCTGGACAAAACCATTCACCAAACAATTTCAGCTAACACTTAAGAGAAAATAGAAAGTTTGCCAAAAAGTAAACCTAATAAATCCTTGCTCATTGCTCCTGAAACAATCCAATCATTGAATATTAAGTTGAAATTAGCATCAGTTAGACTGATTATTGCAAATAACCACAATAAAAAGGAAGCAAATAGCAATCTCTTCATATTAATATTAGACTGATTATTGCCTTGTCCTACTTATTCCTAGAACAAAACCTTATTATCCTACTTATTCTGGATATAAAATAGCCTACCTTTTGTTTGATATAGCTAAGCTTACTGCTAGGATACCGAGTTGCCAGCACACAGATAACGGATGAATGCTTAAAGAATTTCCGAGTTTCTTCATCATGCGTCTGCATCACTCCTCCCTGCATCCAGTGGCACCTCCTGTTAGTATCAAATATACACAACCCATCCTTTCTTTTTGGACAAAAACGACCTTCCAGAGCGAGCAATGCACTCAAAATGATAAAATTCACTGGTTACTATGACCACTTAATTTGAACTTTAAATTTCTGATTCTTATGGTACAGTCATAAAGAAGATGATGACAATTCCAACAAATGAAGTCCGATAATTACGGACTATTTTAAAGAGTTGCCCGAAAGATGATGACTACATGAAAATAAAATTGCAGGCACCAAAAGCTAAAATACCAAATATATAATTCTGGTAAGACTCACCGTATTGATGAAGAACTTATCATGTGAAGTCTTATCATCCCAAACTAACAATAAAACTCGTACCCCTTCTTCTGATTTATACTTGAGCAATTCACCAAGTGTTAAATCCCCATCTCGCGGCAACGGCCGGGTCGGCTCCCTAATCAGCTTCACCTTATGAAAAACTGACCAGCCAACAATGTAAATCAAATGGTGAGCCTCTGATATAGCATAACAGATATCCTCCCAGCACTTTTCCTGCCGATAAACCTTCCCTCCGTCCAATTGAATCTCAGGCAACAATCCATCAGGCACGTGAGCATCTTGGTACAGTCTCACAGAGCTTCCTTTCCTCACTGGAAAATACGTGTGCCTCACACCCTTTTTCTCAGGATCGGCCGGGATGCCATTGGAATACGTAAAATTTTTCTCAACCGGGGTGAACTTCATTTCGAGCCGAATTGCCGTGTCTCGCTTAGGCGGCTTCCCATTTGAGCCAATCACCGGAAACCACCCAGCTATAAGATCGCCTGAGGCAATTTGATCAGCAGGAAATTTGACGGTACCTATGAGCTGGGCACCGAAGGCGTCGTTATCTTTTACCTGAAATTCCAAGTCGGTTACTGGGTGTGCTAGGGGGACAATGAAGTGCTCATTCCAGTGAGGGTTCTGAGAGTTCTTGATGACACGAGTGCGTGCTACTGTGGCTTGGGGGACAGAAACGGTGACGTAAGGATCGGTGGTCGAGATTTTAGGGTGGTGAAGAGGTTCACGGCGGCCAGAGGAGGTAACTCTAGAGTCGGAGGGGGTGGGTGCAGATGAAGAGAAATCGAAAGTGTCGCAGGCAGTGAAGCAACGTCGAAAACGCTCGGAGAATAGGTCCATGTTAGGAAGCTTTCGGGCTTCAATTATGTTGAGGTCGAGGTCACCATGGAGATAGAACTGCTGTTGAGTATCATTGTCGGCCATTGGATCTGAGACGTATGTGAGGGGAAAAGATCAGTGCAGGACCAGTAATTAATTATAGATGGAGAGAGAGAGAGAAGAAAGCAATAATGGGAAAAAAATGTTCTTCGGGAAGAGGAGGAGGAATAGCTTCGGAATAGTGGGAGAAGAGAAAAGAACAGAGAGACAGGGTGGCTAATAGGGTAGTTTGCTTTGCTTGTAGAGGAGAACTTTGGCCTCGTGGCTCCCCCCAGATGATTTAAATTCGTGAAAATGGTTTTGAGAATATAATAAGAGAGGTTTTCAAGTAAGATGAATGAAAAATGAAGAGTCAAATACGAAGATGAAAATGGTAATTTGGTCTGGCCGATAGAGAGCGAAACGAACGTGTTGGGGGGGGGACACTGCGAGTGTAAGTAAGTAGGTGAGTGAATGTGATAGCGTGGAGTGGTAGTTCCAGATTTGCAGATGTGGGTGGTAAGGTATGGTTATTATTCGGGTTTGAAGCTGAAGCCGCACTAGATTAGGCTGAGTGACTTTGTATTCATTTCTTTTCAAGCGACAATGGCTATATTGCCTATTGTCGATGGGACGCCACCACAATCGCATTTTGCTTTCACTCGTCACATTCTTTTGGACTACGGATCTTTAACGAAAAATCGAATTGAATCGAAATTTCAGTTAAACGATAAAATTGAGTCGAATTAAATCATAAATATCAAAAGAATCAACCTGTGAGTTTTGATTCAATTCGATTTTTCGGTTCGATATTATTAATTAAAAATAATTTTTAAATGATATTATTAAAAAAAATATATAAAATTAAAGTTTTGATTCAATTCAGTTCGGTTTTATAAAAAATTATACATAAAAAAAATAAATAATATAAATTTAAAGTTTCGGTGCGATTCTGTTCGGTTCGAAAACCACTAAAATTTCAAACCGAACCGGAATTTTGGTTCAGCGATTTTTCCGAACCGAACATACATAAAGAATCAATCATTTTTTTGTTCGGTTCGGTTTAGTTTTGAACACCCCTACTTTTCATGCTAATGTAATGATAAGAAAGAAATAGAAAGTGTAAGAATAAAACTTCTTTTTTTTAGAAATTACTCCAAGATTCTAGAGGGTGAGAAAAATGAACTTAAGACCTTTTATATTTTTTTTAATGAAATCAGACCTCTTTAGTGTGTATTAGACTCTAGTCTCACAAAAAATTATTGTTAGACCTTCGTCTAGTATTTTACCGTCAAAATTTACACTTGTTTTAAAATCTAGCAAAAAATTTTTATTATACCCTAATCTAGCAATCATGAATTTTAATAAAAAAATAAATTAAATGGACAATTTAGTATTTTCTCTTATAAAAAATGTCTTAGTTTCTTTAAAAAAAACAAAAAGAGAGGTTTCAAAATCATTTTTTCTTTTATAATAAGCCATTTATAGAAATTTCTTATTTCTAGTCTCACTTTCTCATTCTCTTTGTCATTATTATTTAAGAGCGTCGAATAAAAAATAATTATGGTAATTAAATCAGTGACAGTTAAACTAGTTGTAAGTATATTATTAGTAAAATAAATTAGATATAATTACTTGTGGAACTAACAAATAATTGATGAAAATTTAATATTGTTATGTTTAATATATATATATATATAATTTTAACGTATATATTCGTAACGTAATTCAATTATTTTTTCAGGATTGTTTTATCTTGATGATTTTAAGATAAATTAGGATTACTTATAAATTAGAATTATTGTCAAGTTCAAGTATTACTCAAACTAAACATGATAGTTCTATCATGAGAAGATTATCATACGGTGCAATCTAAATAACAACGTCCCCTTAGTAATATAAAATTTTTAGGATTTTAAAGATGTGTTATTGTTTTAAACAGCCCATAACTGCCATAGTTTACACTTTACACTAAGGAAGTTTCTTATGTCAAACTAAAAGCTGACGAGATTAAGATGGATGCATGCACCGAATTCCACTTGAGGATGGAGCAAAGCCAACTAGGGAAGCTCAACGTCGACTGAATCTTCCTGTGATGGAGGTTGTAAAGAAAGAGATCTTAAAGTTGTTAGATATTGGTGTGATTTACCCAATTTAAGACAGCAAATGGGCGAGCTCGGTCCAAGTAGTTCCCAAAAGGTCCGGCATCACCATGGTTAAGAATGAAGAGAAAGACCTAGTACCAACTCGTGTCCAAACCGAGTGGCGAGTTTGCATTGACTATCGAAAACTTAACTCTACTACTCGCAAAGATCATTTTCCTTTACCTTTCATTAATCAAATGTTAGAAAGATTGGCTGGTCATACTCATTATTGTTTTCTTGATGGCTATTCAGGTTACAATCAGATGGCAATTGCACCGGAGGATCAAGAGAAGACAACATTCACATGCCCCTTTGGAACGTTTGCCTATCAACGCATGTCATTCGGACTTTACAATGCTCCTGGTACTTTTTAACGATGTATGATGAGCATATTTACAGATTATGTTGAAAGCATCATAGAAGTTTTTATGGATGATTTTAGTGTTTATGGTGACTCTTTTGACAAATGCTTAGATAATCGCACCCTTGTTCTTAAACGCTGCATGAAAACTAATATTGTGCTTAAGTGGGAAAAATGTCATTTCATGATAGACAAGGTATAGTTTTAGGTCATATCATATCTTCTAAGGGGATAGAAGTAGATAAATCTAAAATATATCTTGTACGTTCTTTACCATCTCCCACAAGTGTGATGGAGGTTCGTTCTTTTCTTGGACATACAGGTTTCTATCGAAGATTCATCAAGGATTTTTCAAAGATTGCAGGGCCCTTGTGCAGATTGTTACAAAAGGAAGTGATGTTTGACTTCAATGAAGAGTGCAAGGAGGCATTCGAAAAGATTAAAGAACTTTTGACCACATCTCCCATTATTCAACCACCTAATTGAAACCTCCCATTTGAGTTAATGTGTGGTGCAAGTGACTATGCCGTGGGGGTTGCTTTAGGATAGCGAGTTGGCAAGCTTTCTCATGTTATCTATTACGCATCAAGAACCTTGAATGATACACAACTTAACTACTCCATAACTGAGAAAGAGCTATTGGCGGTTAGTTCTACTTTAGATAAGTTCCGTTCTTATTTAATTGGTTATAAAGTAATTGTGTTTTCTGATCATGCAGCTCTTAGTTACTTGCTCACTAAAAAATATGCTAAACCGAGACTTATAAGGTGGATACTTCTCTTGTAAGAATTTGATTTGGACATCAATGATAAGAATGGAAGTGATAATGTAGTTGCTGATCATCTTAGTCGTCTCATTCATATTGAGGAAATTATTCATTTGCGTGAAAACTTTCTTGACGAGCAACTATTCTCTTTGGAATTTTTGATCCCTTGGTACGCTGACATTGTGAACTACTTGGTCACCAAGAAGATGCCCGATGACTTGACTCATGCTCAAAAGGATAAACTAAAGAAGACAGCAAAGTAATATGTTTGGGATAATCCATATTTGTGGAAGTATTGTACCAATCAAATGATAAGACGATGTGTATCTAATTCTTAATTCTCACCTATATTAACTTGTTGTCACTCTTATGCATGTGGTGGGCACTTAGGAGCAAAAAAGACCGTTTTGAAAGTACTTGAGTGTGGATTTTATCGGCGTACATTATTCAAGGACGCTTACATTTTTTGTAAGTCATGTGATTGTTGTCAAATAACATGTAACCTAAGTGCACAAAATCAAATGCCACAAACACCAATACTCGGTGTTGAAATCTTTGATGTTTGGGGCATTGATTTCATGGGACCTTTTCCTTCTTCGTATTGTAATCTTTACATACTTCTTGCTGTTGATATGTGTCAAACTAGGTGGAAGCAAAAGCCACTCGTACTAATGATTCTAAAGTAGTTGTAGATTTTGTGAAGACTAACATTTTTGCAAGGTTTGGAACACCAAGAGCCATAATCAGCGATGGAGGTAGCCATTTTTGAAATCGTTCATTCGAAGCTTTACTAAGGAAATATAATATTACACATAAGATCTCCATACCATGCCACCCACAATCTAGTGGGCAAGCGGAAGTCCTAGAACAGTCTATGCTTGGGACCCAACATCAACAACATATATACATGAACCACACCATATTTCAAAGTCTCCTCTTGGGCCTCATGGCGTGAAGAATTCTTATTGCTTGCTCAACTTTGGAGATAGTATTACTACTTATCACATCTCACTTATTGGTAGCATCCACTGGGATTGTCCCGCTGCCAGATACATAATGGAAGATGAGGTTGATAGAACAGAAGAAGTCGGGTCGAATACACTCAAACAATTCTCTATATGTAGCTACTAGTAAGAAAATATCAGCACCTGTTTCGTAAATTGACATGAACTGAACACTGGCTTAAAGTAACAGAATATCACCTTAATTTAATCCCTTGTCTAGTAATCTCACTTGAACTTTCATGTAAGTTTCTTGATCAACTGAAAGTAGTTACACATAGATTCATTCCTTAGGTTTTCAGATGCATTCATTGCCCAAAAGCCCACAACTTCATATTCTCAATATCTAGTAGGGGTGTAAGCAGTTCGATTCAGTTCAGTTTAAGGGGTTTTACTAAGCCGAACCGAATATACCATTTTACACAATTAGCAACCGAACAGAATCGCTCAATGTTCAAAAAATGAACCGAACCGAACCACTAGAAAATAATAAAAAATGAACCGAACCGTAAGATGAAAAGCAAAGTAGAAAAATTCATCAAATCCCAACCTAGTTTCTAACTAATCTCAACCAAATCAGCAATACATACAAAACCAACATCAATCTCAACTAAGTTTTTAACAGATTTGCATTTCAACTGAGAATACAAAATATTTACAGAAACAATAGAGAATACATGGAAAAAAAAATACAATTTAGGACCTACAGATACACAGAGATAGACAGAGAAAATGAGAGACATGGAGAGAAAGAAACAAAGATAAAGAGAGAGACGAGACTAACTGATAAAGAGGGCGAGGCTGCATGAAGTGAAGGGAGAATTAAGGCAAATGAGCTTATGTAGAAGTGCGGTTCGGTGTGGTTTTTTCACAAAAACTAAACATTGAACCGAACCATCCTATTTTTTTTACTTCTGGAACTAAATCGAACCGTCGGAAGTGACAAAACCACCCGAACCGATGCCGTCCAGTCCGGTTCGGTCGGTTTTTGCGGTTCTTCACCATGCTTTGTATGTTATGGCATCAGCTTAAGTAGTAACTTGTGAATCATATGACAATACCAAGGAAAGCGACAAGATAGTTTCCAAAGAATGTTAAATGATGAAACAAAAGATTCTGATCAGTACATATAGCCGTCAGAGGCAGCTAAACAACGTACCTACCGGTATGAACAAAAAATCAGCAATCCATTTCTCAATGTCTCTAGTAACTTTATCACGTCCTCTTACCTAGAATGTTCCTGAGCTAGTACGGACTCTAGATTGGATAGGTCGATAAATGTTTCTCAGACATGGCTATTGGCTAGCATTATAAGAGCAAAGAGAAAAGCTTTGGCTCATGAAAACGAGAAGATGATGCTGGAAACTACACACCTTCTATCTTTACTCTTTCTAGTTTCACGATCAACCACAGTTGTCTTTTACATATGAGGCTTGACAAGGCTGATTAGGTACTCACGCTCCTCTTTGTCTGCATAAATTAATAGCCATATTCAGTAGAGATTATTTTAAAGCCCCAGTCATTTCGAGCTTCCATTATCTAAATGGCAAAAGAAAAAGAAGCAAATGAGCCTTATTGAGGCCCTCAGGCCATCGTAATTGAATCTTCCATGGACCATCAACCGTGTTTACTTGACCTGAAGAAACCGCTACCCTCCAAATGCACACCGAAATGGAGTGAAGATTTCTCCCCTTTTCCTATGTTCTATATCTTCCAGAGTAGATCAATTCAAGCAAAAATTTTAGCTTTCATCATATTCCATTTTCAACTAGACAGATCTTTTTAGATATTATTGTTTTTTATAAGAGACAGTATAAACAACAGTTTGGTTAGAACGCCTGTTATAAACCATATTTTCCAGTGGCTATTAAGATGCACGTCTTTCAAATCACACTTATTTTCACTTAAAAAAGAATTGCCAAATGAACTTGAAATAGGACGGAATATATATATATATATCCAAATATACTCCATGATCGTATGAAGTGATAGCGGTTCGATGCAGACTTACACGTTTGAATGAGATGACAGTACTTTCAAACATATGTGAGAAATCAAAGTAAGAAATGAAGAGAAGATTGATATCTTTAATCATAAGCCAATACATATTTAGTAAATATATGATTGATAAAAAAATAGAGGAACAGTTCACCAAAAATTTGTGATAGACAAAAGCTTTGGGCTCCCAGGAGATGGGTTCGACCCACTGCTCCCCTTTCCCTTGATCAGTTCTGGAAGATAAAGAGAATAAAAAAAGGGGGAAAACCAATTCAATCATGAGAGAGAGAGAGAGTCAAAACAGGGAAAAAAGAAGATTACATACCTATCTGAAGTCTTGCGAACAATAGAAGTGAGATCATTGGGTTTACGGGAGTCAGAGGAATTTGTAGGGATAGATAGGATACCAAGACCAAGAAGAATGACAGTAACGAAGGTGGACATTGTGAGCATGGTAAAGACGAGTGTGGAGGAAGACGAGGATTTGCGAGCTGGAAAATGAGCTTGTCTAGACTTCGCCATTGCTCAAAAATAAGAAAAACAGAGAGAAGGAAATCGAAACAGAAGACTCAGAGAGCTCAATGAAGAAGACTAAGATCTGAAACTGCAATTTCCTCCCTCTCTACAGAAACGACTTTTGATAAAAAGATGAAGAAAATTGATGTAGCTAGCCTTCATTTAAAAGCGAGTTAGGCAGCTATAGTACTACCACCAAACTTGCATACACAGAATATGGTAGCTAGCCTTATATATAATATACTTATGGTCAAAGCAGCCAAAGGTTTAACAATTCAGATCTTCTACTCAACTCTCACTATAAGAATTTTGTGTTTTAATTGCAGTCTTTCATTGCGTTTTATACTAAAACGCAATCAAATGTGCATTTGTTTATGCGAGGTAAAGTGCGGGGAACGAAAATCTCCAACCCCCTAAAAGATGTCTTACAAAACACTCCCTCTTTCAACCTATCTCTCTCAGCTTTGACTCTTTCTTCTCTCAACTTCAACCCTCTTTCTCTCAGCTTCAACACTCTCTTTCTCTCACCGATCTTAGGGCTCACCGAATCTCACTCTCTCTCTGAAGTGCCTATGTTCTCTCTTTAGCAACGAAGCGCCTTTGTTCTCTCCACAATGAAGCGCTTTTGTTTTCTCATCTTCCAGCAATGAAGCTCACAAATGGGTCTCTCTGGAACCAAGCTTTCCTCGCTAGGCGAAGCTCTCTCTCTCAGGTATTTCTTGCACGCATCTCTATTTTTTCATTGCTTTCTCTCCTTCCCCAGACCTGTGCATGAGATAATTTCTTCGATTGTTTTCCAATCGGTCATAGCCGCTGTATTTTAGCAAAAAAAACACAAGCAAAAAACACTATACAAAGAGTGAGGAAAATAGGGAGAGAAGAAATTCATGCGCGAACGACGCGGGCGAGCCATAGCCGGTATGCTTTTTGTTCAAATCAAACTTGATGTGCCTTATTTCTAGTCTATCATTGCATTGAGGAGCCATTGGCTAGATGATACAGCTTTTCACTTGTTTGGGCGTCCTTTTAAACTTTTTATGGTGAAGTATTATAATTTGATAGTTTTATGCTGAAGTCGGGTCAGAGCTGAATCTGTAGCTTAGTTAATGAAGAAAAAAAAGCTCAATGATTGTGATGTTTTTGCTATTTTCTTTTTCTCTTTTGCTATATCCTTCTTTCTTTTACAAATTTATTGCTTGTTATGGATATTTTCTTCATATGTGTAATAAATGGTTGTCCTTTAGGTTGGAGAACAATTGATAACCGTTCAAAATTTGGAACTTCATATTAACATACTCTATCACCTTCATTGCAATCTCCAGACTCTCTCATGGCAGCAATATCCCATGGGGTAGTTTTAGAATATTGAGTTTAAATTCTCATGTAGCCATCTCTTCTACTTCTTCTTTGAGAGCTTGCATTGGTCTGTCTAGACAATCCCTCGGGGATTCAGGGATTAGTCACGCATTCTATGAGATCCACATACTCTTAGATATAATAAGTAAGATAACCCTAGAAATAGTTATTTGATATGATGCATAACACTTGTGGACTTCCTTACCAGTCAACATATTGCTGCTAAATCAGCCCCCCACCACCAATGAGAAAAAAAGATCGAAAAATGTCAATTTCTTCATAGAAGTAGTTCCAATATAAATTCTCAATGTTGTTTGTTGCATCATCAGGACAGACCCCACATTGATCTTAGGATTTACTCTATCAATGTCTCTATTTGTATATTTAAGCTTTATTCATGGTATAATGGTTTAGAGGTCATCGGCTTCAATTTTCTCTCACCTTAAGTACAAAACAGGAGGTTTTTCCTGTGGAAAAAAGAGTACAAAACATGGGGTTTTGACTCTGAAGATGTGTTCCCTTTGTATGGGAGTCTGGGACAATGACTTAACTAGTTCGTGAATGGGAAGAATGAGAACTGTCCATTAAATTTGATCCAACATTGCTTGCTATCATGTTAAAAAAATTGGCATATTATCCAATATCCCCTATTCTATCGAGCATTTTGCTTTCTGTTATCATTTTACAACTAAATATTGGTTAATAGAGTACTTCTCCCTCCGATCTGTTAGCTGCACTGACTACCTCTAAAAGTGTTAATATGGACTTGCTTGGCTCTCTATCAAAGTCCCCTCCAAACCTATTGGCGATTGAAAAAGCCTTGTTCATGATGCAGAGTTTTGAAGATCCATTTGGTGACTCTCCCTTTACAGCTGTCCCATCTGGTAATGAAAATCTAAAAGTGGTTCAATTAGACAGCTCAGCAATGACGTGTTTCCCCAACAGGGAAATAGTGGGGGCTTCTTCATGCAGCATGGAGGTTCCACAACTCCCATTACTTCACACATGGCTCTTCAACCTCCAAGTGGTCAACCTATGCTGCCTAGTGGTGGTCACTTCCAGGAACCCGCTGTTCAATTCACTTCACAGGTTGGTCAACAATATTCATCTGGACCTTCCACAGAGCACACGAATGATGCTCTTGGCAACTTTTTTCCACAAGCAGCACCAAACACTCCCAATGATTGGTTTAGGTATGGGCATGGGTTTAGGTTCTAGTCCTGGTTTAGGCATTGACGTGGGTACATATCGATATATTATCTCGACGCAACGCTATTCCATTATAATGGCTCTTTTATGTCTTAGCTGAACTCCTGTAGAGATATATTTTCCTTGCTTATCTTCTGCATCTGTTATAATTTATTCTGCTTTTAATGATGGTAGTACTTAAAGGAGCTGTACTAATTCATTGTCCTTAATATGAAAGTATTACTAACTCTAGTGTTGTGAAGGAGGTGAGTGTAAATGTCTGTGTTCTCACCATTTTTTATTCAGTTGTGAAGGAGGTGGGTCTATTTTTGGTGTTGTCAGGTACTATTTGAGCCAAACTTCAAAAATATGCAGTTGTAAATAGTTAGAAGTGGATGATATGATTTTGTTGATGATATGTATTTCTCTGTTTTCCGTCTTATTTTTTTTCAATTTTTTCGTTGCTTTTTGTTCTGTTTTCTCATCACCTATGATTCTATTATGAAATTTTTTATGCTGCTTTGTTCTTAACTTTCATCATTTTTAGATCTCTTTGTCGTGTTTGCTGTCTTGTTATGGTTTAGGGATAATAAATTAGTGTTTTTATCTTAACTTTGGATCATTTTTGGATTTCTTTATTCTTAACTTTGATAACTTTTCTTCTGTTCTTTTGTGTCTTTGTTTTCCCCTGTATAAATACTTTCATTTTCACTATGATTTTGATTAATACAGCAACATAAATACTGACTTACATGCATTAACGAGATCAATTTTCTTAACTTGGGTTCCTTATTTCTATGCAGTTTTGTGCTATCTTTGGCTGATGTAGAGACACACCTGATGATGGAAGATGAACGCTTTGTATATGCAAGCAATAATGTCGTGATTGTATTAGAGCATCAAAATGAAAAGATTCCTTTGAAGTGAAAAGATTCATGTTATAGTGAAATGAATCAATCACCCACAAAACTCATGCATATTTTTCTTCTGTTACATTTAATTTTTTTTATTAATTTTGAATTTGAAGCTTCGTTTATTTTCTTCTTTGTTGTTTTTATGCTTGATGTTTTGTTTTTCTTTTGTCAGAAAGTTTAACATGAATTATTGTCATTTTTTAATTGTAAATAGTGAAATGGCTTTTTCGAGTTTTTGTTGAATTTACCCAACTTGATTCTTTAACTTTTTAAGTACATATTTGATTATAGATGGACCTCATACTTTTAATTCTTGATATATAGATCAGCTCAACTTATACTTCAAAACAAAGTCAACAGAAGCAAGCAAGCCACATGTTGTCGCGACATCAGTTTCTGAAACTTCATAATTAGATTTGAAGTCTTACTAGATTTTAATCATTCTTTTAAGATATTACTTTTGCTTGTTCTATGTAAAAATCAATATGTATTTGTCATTTGAAGTTATGATTTTTAGCGGACAATAGTTTGTAACAATTTTGAATAATAAAATAAAAAATTATGTGATGTTATTATTTTTTTATATTTTGTCAAAAATATTATTTTTTAAGTTTGTACGATGGCAAGAATAAGTAATATAAAAAACTTATAATAACAAGATGTTACACATCATATAATATAAAAATGCTATAAAAAGTCTTTGACAGCGTTTAAGAAATGGTATGGTAAGTTTTTACTATTGGTTTATAAATGTTATCATATCTATCATAACATTGAAAAAAACGCTATGATAAGTCTGTCATAGCATTGAAAAAATGCTATAGTAGGTCTGCCAAGCGTTGAAAAAATACTACGGTAGATCTTTAACAACATTGAAAAAATGTTATAAAAAGTGTTTTGATAGTGACGAAAAAACGCTATGGTAGGGTCAGATTTTTAATAACATTGACAAACATATCGTTTAGAAAAATGTTATGAAAAATAGTATTTTTTGACCACTATCGTAGCGCTTTTTTGTTGTAGTGTCTCAAACCATTGACTTTTTTTAATACTCTGCATTCCAATTGCTTCTACTAAAACAGACCGTACTTACGTGTTTCCTACTAATCCTATATAATGATAACAAGTTGGATTGAGATTCCTTTCTTCATTAGTTCATTTTATATGCACTGAATTTAAAACTTTCGTTTCATCTTCGTCTTCTTCAACTAACGTGTGGTTTCCATCATGTTTTTAACGATAATATATTCCATTCCTCACCCAATCCAAATTTGTTTAAACAATTGATGAAATATGAAACGGCCATTCTTATTCAATTAATGATACATATAATTTAAGCAGGCATGATGGACAAAAACCGATTACATTAATTAGAAACACCACACCACAAATGAAAGCACAGTTTGAATTGTTTAAAAGACCCTAAAAGATGTAAAGGAGATATGGGAAGGGGATTATAGGTTAAACAACTAATTGGGAGCGTATGTGGATGTTCTTCTCTTCTGTGTATCAATAGATTCAATACTTGGTTGGTTCAGATATGCATACTAATTGCTCTTCGTCTGTCAGTCCATACTCATTCTTTTATCTATTTCTTGGATAGAAGTTTTTATATTTTTGTCAACATTCAAGGGAAAATCTATATCTCTCTACTGGCCAGCATTCGATTCCCACAAAAACTTTATGGAGCTTGAGCTTCTCATTTGATTGTTTGCAGTCATGCATAATCGTCGGCAACAATGTCATCGGATTCTTCTCCTTAGAATCTTCTGTCTCCAATTCTTCAAAGACTCCTCAAAATACTTGTAATCACTAATTCACTATATACAATCTATAATGTTCAACCATTTGATAAGTGTAACGTATTTCCATAGTATGTGTATTAGAGATAGTGTATAAAACCTAGCCATATGTTTTTTTCATAAGAAACAGAAATAATATTATTTATATAAAAAGAAAGAATGTACAAAAAAGGTTCCGTGGAGAATAATTCCTAACTGAACACCAAAAGGCTATCTTCCCAAAATCTAATTTTGCCTTGACAACCAAAGGAGTATGAGTAATGACTAGAAAAAGAAAACATACATTGGGAATAAATTTCGAAGAACAACTATGAGTGGTATTTCGAGCCAAATTAGAGTTCCCATCCATTCTGGCGAAGCCCATATGTAGTAACAATGATGGAGTGCCACAAAGAGCCTCGTTGTAAAAGAAACCACCAAAGCCACTTACCAATGAGAGCCATGTTGCAATACAATAAATTTTCGATGCCAAGACCCCCTCCCTTTATTGGTCGACAAACCATCTCCCATTTCACCAAATGGTTTCCTCCACCATCTTCTAATCCTTCCTAAAGAAAGTCGTGTGTCATCTTTTCAATTTTGACAGAAGTTCTATGAGGTAACCTGAAAGTGAAAGGAAATATGTGCGTTGACTAGCCAAAACTGATTGGATCAGTGTCCGCCTGCCTCCCTTTATTAAGAAACTCTTCATCCACCTTGTTAATCTTTTTTTAACCTTCTTAACCATCGGCTCCTAAAATGAATCACTAAAAGGATTGCCTCCTAGTGGCATGCCAAGGTATTGCATGGGCAAGTCAATTACAATGCAACTCAAAGAGCAAGCTAAATAGGCCATATAATCTTTTGCTCTCACCATCCCAGCTATGGAGCTTCTTCCCAACTTTACCTTCAAGACAGCTACTAACTCGAAAATCTCTAAAATTTTACAAATATTCTTCACAGACATTTTCCCCTTTGAGAAAAAAATGGTGTCATTCGTGAAGATGAGCGATATTGACCTTGTCTTTTCTTACCTCAAACCCTTAAAAAAGTCCCACATCCCTTGCTTTATATATTAAATCACTAAGAACATCTGCCGCTAGAATGAAAAGAATATGGGATAAGGGGTCACTATGCCTTAGACCCCTTCGGCTCTGAAATTTACCCCTCGGTCTCCCATTAACAAAAACTAAGAAGTTAGCCGAGGACAAACAATTTTGTAGTATATATACAAAATTTGTAGTATATGTACAAAATTTGTAGTATATTTACCATAGTATATTTTAATATACTATCAATATATCATAGTATATATGTAGTTTATATCTTATATTCCATCAGTATATCGTAGTATATTTATAATATAGTTTTATATACTATTAGTATATCGTAGTATATTTGTATACACCATCAGGTATATCTAGTTTCATATACATCATAATGGCATCAATTTGTTTCTTCATGGCAATAATTTGTTTTTTCGATGTATTTTTCAAGTTCAGACCGCTAACCAACATAATTGGTGATCGACGAAGAAAAGTGATAAGCGCCAGCAAGGGAACCGTGGTTCACGACTGTCAGAGAGGCTGTGACAAGATCTGGTCATGATGAAGGAAGCTGTGACCAGATCTGGTTATGACGGACGGTGAAGCTGCACTCGACGACCGCGACAATGGGAGACTGGCGGCCATGGCTGCCGATTCTATGGTGAATATGAAACCCGAGGGTATTGTTGCGAAGAGCAACAAAAAACCTAAGGCACGACTGAAGAAGAAGGAAAAAACTTGAAGGAGAAAAGACATGAAGAAGAAGGCTGTGAAGAAGAAGAAAAAAAATCTAAAATACAAATCAATTAAAATAAGGGTATAAAAATAAAATAACAAAGAAAATCTTAATTACCTGATTTTTCTCTTCTCCATTTTTGGTCATATGTGCAAAATAACAAAAAAATGAAATTATACAAAAGTAAAAATTAAACTTGATTAAACTCTTAATTTTTCGCAAAGCCCAGGAATGGTCGCAGTCACAAAATAAATGTTCAACAGATTCATACCCAACAATATAGAAGACAATATACACACTAAAGAATTTCACTTAGTCATGTTATAATGTATTATCAAAATCGGAGAATTCCTTCACGAAAAATCTCAAATGCCATTCACCATTCAAAAAGATCCTTTAGAGTGAAAATTTGAAATTAAGAAATTTTGGCTTTTTTAACAAAATCAAATATTTTCTACCAGACCCAGTTCTAACAGTCACATTTTAGCTAAATTGTTTTAACCTAAATGGTCAATTTAGTATTTTCTTTATAAAAATGATTGTTTAGAGAAATCCTAAAATCATATTTTTTACTATGTGCTCTTTATAAAGTTTCTCTTCATTTGTACTTTGCGAAAGATTTCCAAAATCTCTTTTTCATGTTCCTCCTTTTTAGACTTTGCAAATCTGCTAGGAAAAGGTGGAGAAGAAACATACCTTGATTGGTGGAAAATATGTGGATGATTGAAGTTAGCATTTTGGGCAACTTGTCTATTTTCTGAATAGCTGAAGTTAGGATGGTCCCTCCATCCAACATTATAAGTGTTGAAGAAGGGATCATACTTTTGTCTTTGTGGCACATGTTGTCTTTGAAATCCTCCTATAACATTGGCTTGCTCCCAATTATCCTCTTACAAAGACGGACACATATCAGTTGGATGACCAATCATAAAGCACACTCCACATACATTTGCTTGCTGAGTTGCACCCACGGCCATTTGTTGAACTAGGATGGTGAGATTAGCTAGTTGTCGCTCAATTTTAGTTTTAATACCAACTTCATTCACCTTACTTGGTGACAATTGTTATCGAGTGCCAAATTATTATGAATTAGCCGCCATGTTAACTATCAAAGTCATTGCTTCCATATGTGTCTGTCTTATCCACTAAAGCTCATCCACTTGCTGCATTTATCATGCTCATTTCCATCTGCATGAGTCCTTCATAGAAGTATTGAATTAGAAGTTGCTTGTTGATTTGGAGATGGGGGCACAATCCACAAAGCTTCTTGAACCGCTCCCAATACTCATACAAACTCTCTCCATTTTGTTGTTGAATGCCACATATTTCTTTTCTAATATTTGCATCCTTAAATGCAGGGAAATACCTTTCGAGAAAGAGCTTCTTCATCTCATTCCATGTGGTGATGGAGCTGGATGGTAGATAATAAAGCCATTCATTTGCGCTATCCGCTAAGAAAAATAGAAAGGCTCTTAACTTAACTTGCTCTTCAGAGATGCCAGTTGGTTTCATGCTTGAACCAACCACATGAAACTCCTTTAAATGCTTGTTTAGATCTTCTCCCGTAAAACCATGAAAAGTTGGAAGAAGATGGATCAATCCCTATTTGAGTTCAAACGTAACTTGGAGTTGGGGATATTCAATACAATGGGTTGCTGATCTAGAGTTGGTGCTGCCAACTCCTTGAGTGTTCGGTTGTTCATTCCCATCTATTCTTCTTGTTTCTTTTCTTCTATTTCTTTCTTGATTTGAATTGGATGGTTTGAAGAGTCACTTGGTGATGAACTAGATGAAAGGGAAGTATGTAATGCTTGATTGACTTTAATAGGTGGAATGAAATTTTGATGTGAATATGATGGTGAAGGTGGAACAAGCGTGGACCCCTAAGGATCGATGATGTATATTCAAAAATCTTTTTTAGTCTTTTATCTTCTTCTTCTTCACTATACTTGGACATTCATGAAAAAATACTATAAAAATTAAAAGTAAAAACTAATTAGGATGAACAAAAAAATAATAATATATTATTTAGCAAAACAATCTCCCCGATGACACGACGCCAAAATTTGGTACTCACAAAAGCATACCAACTTAAATCCTTGCAATAAATATGATCTTTATTGAGTATGGTAGCAAGCAAGGGCAATTCCCGCAGGAGATTATTTCTAATTAAGTGTTATTGACACAAGATAAACACTAGACTCTACACTGACTAGAAATTAAAATGTGATTAAAAATCCTACTTAGACTTAACTAAATTGAAAGAAAACGTGTAGACACACAAATGACACTCTAAGAAATATGAAAATAAAATATGAATGGGTTTGAATATTATTTGATACGTAAACAAAGCAAACAAAAAATAAAATTGGAAACTAGAATTTAGAAAAGACATATTTAAAGAATTATGAATATGATAAGAAATATGGTTAATGATTCATTCTCCACCTCAAGAAATATGAAAATAGTCAATAATCAGAAATAACTTTCTCAATCTTTTAAAAATAACAACCTCAAAATAATCACAAATCCTATTATTTTGATCTTTACGTACCTTGTCGTTAAGTAAAACAAGTTCTTTACTTAAACTCTTTCCATTAAACAACCTAGAACAAGTTCTCTAAATTCATTTCAATGAAAGAAATTCATCAAAAATATATGGGTTGAATCAAACAACAAACACTCAAGTTCGGTTTATAAAATTTGAGTTATATTACTTATGTAATCAAACGAAAATATACCATAATCATTGAAAATAATTTGCTACATTTGTTTAGAAAGCCTTGACAATTACATATCTAAATTCTAAACTAGCAATAAAATTACTAACATGTTCACCTAGTTCCGCACCCAAACAAACAAGAACGAATTTATAGATAATGAAATCAAAGGAATATAAACATAATTGAAAAAGAGATGAAAGAAAATTTCTGAAATTTATTAACTAATAACCATGTCAAGGGCTTTGAAATCACCCTTAACCAAAGAAAGAAATTAGTTACACATGGAGATACTGAAGAACATACTTCTAAACTAAAAAATAACTCAAAATCCTCATTCTTTTTGGTTGGGGCGTGCCCCCCGTTTTTATAGAGGTTGTATACTCTTCAACCTTCACAAAAATCAGCAACTCCTCCCTAGAATCTCTCCTTTTCAAACTCTGTAAAATTATCCTTTAAAGAACTCTATCACAAGTAGGACTCTTTGTCATTTATCATGAGAAGAATTTAAAATTCAAACTTTAAGATAAAATATGATAGATTCTAGCTTAAGAGATAAGCTAAGGTTATGATCTTTATCTTTATCCTTCACTAATTTAAAATCGTAATCAGATTTGATCCCGCCTTTTGACCATGTTGGAACGATAAAAAAAATGGAAAATATTCAAATGAAATCTTAATCTCTTATCTTTCCAACTGTATAAGATTTGCATTGTAGAAAAATTGGAATCATCATGTCACATTCGTTTATCTTCAACTATGCAAATCTACTGAATTTGATGCTTAATTTGAATTTCAAATTTCGAATTGATTTTCAAATTTCAAAATTCATAAGGTTGCACATGGAGACTTGGAGGTAGCTGGAGATATAGAGTTTTAGACCATTTTGAACTCCTTTTCAAGTTAGTTATTTTTGTAACCTCAAAACACATTAAAAATAAAATAAATATCTGAATGTAACATTTGTGAAATGATTACGTAAAGCATCATATTTAATCTCTTCTTTTCACTAATATTATTATTTAAATAATGAATCAAATGTGTTTTTACTCACTTATCACAACCTTTAACTAGTTTATTGTTAGTCCTTTAGCAATCCAAGCGTAGACAAAAAGAACTAACATTCTAACAATTTGTCTTAGAGAACGATAAGAGATTATAGGCTTTAATTTATACAAAAATTGACTCAAATTCATGATTATTCAAAAGCTAATACATCTCTAAAACAATCATGCTCAAGTGTTTATGCGTCATAGCCAATGTTAACTATAGTTTATGCTATGCATGCTTCGAACAAGTAAAAGCTCCATAAGCCTCACAAAAAAGATCACTCAACTATTTATTCTCTCAATCTATTTTCAAAGGATATCGTTACTTGAGTGAAAGGATCAGTGACACTATATGCTTTCTCTTGGGCACAATTCTCCACTTAGTTGTCGGCACCACCCAAAATCAAAAGGTCTTCAATTAAAGTTGTAATAGGGCTAGGGGTAGTGGCTAAAAGAAATGACATAAAGGATGCAACAAAGGTTCGAAAGACTCATAGAGTGAGTGACGTCATCAAAATATTCAAGGAACACTTCACAACTCGAGGCGATCAACTAAAAACATAAGCAAGAATCACTGCATTGAGACTTTGCTTCATCTTAACCAACCATATAACGTCCAAGAACATATTTAATCAATAGAATTTTTCTTTGCACATCATTTCTTTTTTTTAATATTTTCATTTTTTTCAAAGAAAGTTTACAAGAATAACTTTTCACCCATACTTCTTGTTTTTTTCTTCATTTTCAATTCCTTTTCTTTCATCTTCCTCTTCTTTTTTTTACAACCCCAAGTGTTTGCACCTTGCGTATAAAATAAGTCTCTTCAATATTATCTCCACTTCATTTTTAGATTAAGGGTAATGATCTACACTATGGGTAAGAGGTAAAGAGATGGGGTTAACAAAGAAAAGGCTTAATGAAAGCTCAAAGTGGCTCACTAAGGGGGATGTTCTCGTTATAACATCAATGGGGCACTGAATGATTTGGCTATGGTGGTAAATCCTAATGCTTTTATCATTTTTTGAAAAGGTACTCGATCAACCATTCGCTTCGAAAGACCTTTAGAAAGTTCTTAGCATTTAATACTCATGTTGCATGTCAACTCAAGTAATATTCAAAGTAAGAAGAAGAAAGAATAAAACCATAATATTACACCTCTCAAAATAAATCAAGTGGCTCAAATACGTCTCACAAGGGTAATATAAGCATTTTGCTCGTCTTAACATGCATGCTTCTATACCAAAAAACATGGCTATTGTGCATGATGAAGATTTGAGCATAATTATCATAAAAACATATTAAACAAGGAATAATATCATGGTCTAAATTCATGCTCATATTCAATCAAAGTCATAACATTAAAGCTCAGCTCTCATCATGGTTGTTAGAAAGTATCCTAAGACTCATAAAAATAAAACTTAATTCAAACTAATCAAAATAAAGTAACTAATGATGTTTTTTTTGTTTTTTAAAGAATAAAATAAACAGATGTAAAAAAGTCTGAAATCCTTCCTCCCACTTAATTCTTACATTGTCCTAAATGTAACATTAATTCACCTCATGAGATGAATAAATGAAGCAAAGAATTAAAAAGAGAAGGAAAGTGAAGGGAAGAGCAAATCTGAGTATGTCGTGCCCTTTATCCTTTGGGTTGCCTCCCAATTAGCGCTTGGTCTAGTATCCTCAACCTGACTTGTAACCGATTTATCTATCCAAAGACTCAGGTTCATGGAGAGGACATTCTCTACATCTTGTATTACGAAGGACTCATAGTGAGGCTTGAGTTGATGTCCATTCACTTTGAACTCCTTGTTCGTCTTTAAGCTCCTAATTTCCACTACACCATTAGGAAAAACATTAGTAACAATAAAATGACCAACCCATCAAGAACATAACTTACTAGGAAATGAATTAAGGCGTGAATGAAATAGAAGAACTTTTTGTCCAATAACAAAACTCTTTCTTGAAATCATTTTGTCATGGAAAGCCTTAGTTTTCTCCTTGTAGATTCGTGGGTTCCTATAAGCGTCATTTCTGATTTCCTCAAGCTCATTTACTTGGAGCTTCCTTTGTTTACCCGCAGCTTCCATTTCCATGTTACATTGCTTCACCACCCAAAATATTTTGTGCTCCAATTCAATCGGAAGGTGACATGGCTTACCATACACAAGGCGGAAATGTGACATCCCAATTGGTATTTTGAATGCTATTCTATACGCCTAAAGTACATCATCAAGGCGCAAGCTCCAATCTTTCCTCTTGGGATTCACCGCTTTCTATAAAATGGACTTGACCTCTTGGTTTGATACTCCGTTTGCCCACTAGTTTATGAGGGGTATGGTGTGGAGACCTTATATGTAATATTATATTTCCTTAGCAAAGCTTCGAATGAACGATTACAAGAATGGCTACCTCCATCGCTGATTATGGCTCTTGGTGTTCCAAACCTTGTAAAAATGTTAGTCTTCACAAAATCTACAACCTCTTTAGAATCATTAGTACGAATGGCTTTTTCTTCCACCCATTTTGACACATAATCAACAGCAAGAAGTATGTAAAGATTACCATATGAAGAAGAAAAAGGCCTTATGATATCAACGCCTCAAACATCATATATTTCAACAATGAGTGTAGGTATTTGTGGGATTTGATTTCGTGCACCTAGGTTACCTGTTCTTTGACAACGATTGCACGACTTACAAAAAATGTAAGCCTCCTTGAACAATGTAGGTTAATAAAATCCATACTCAAGTACCTTCAGAGTGGTCTTTTTTGCTCCAAAGTGCCCACCACATGCATAAGAGTGACAAAAGGTTAATATAGATGAGAATTCAGAATTAAATACACATTTTCTTATCATTTGATCGGTATAATACTTTCACAAATATGGATCATCCCAAACATATTACTTTGTTGTCTTCTTTAGTTCATCATTTTGGGCACGAGTCAAATCATCGAGTATCTTCTTGGTGACCAAGTAGTTTACAACGCCAGCATACCAAGGGATAAAAAATTCCAAAGAGAATAGTTGCTCCTCGAAAAAGTTTTCACGCAAAGGAACAACTTCCTCATTATGAATCAGGCGACTAAGATGATCAGCAAATACGTTATCACTTCCATTCTTATCTTGATGTCCAAATCAAATTCTTATAAGAGAAGTATCCACCTTATAAGTCTCGGTTTTAGCATCCTTCTTAGTGAGCAAGTACCTAAGAGCTGTATGATCAGAAAACACAATTACTTTAGAACCAATTAAATAAGAACGAAACTTATCTAAAGCAAAAATAATCTCCAATAGCTCTTTCTCAGTTGTCGAGTGGTTAAGTTGTGCATCATTCAAGGTTCTTGATGTATAATAGATAACATGAGAAAACTTACCAACTCGCTGTCCTAAAATAGTTCCCACGGCGTAGTAACTTGCACCACACATTAACTCAAATGAGAGGTTCCAATTATGTGGTTGAATAATGAGAGATGTGGTCAAAAGTTCATTAAGCTTTTCGAATGCCTCCTTGCACTCTTCAATGAAGTCAAACATCACTTCCTTTTGTAACAATCTCCACAAGGGCCTTGCAATCTTTGAAAAATCTTTGATGAATCTTCGATAGAAACCTACATGTCCAAGAAAAGAACTAACCACCCTCACACTTGTGGGAGATGGTGAAGAATGTACAAGATCTATTTTAGATTTATCTACTTCTATCCCCTTAGAATATATATATGGCCTAAAACTATACCTTGTTCTACCATGAAATTACATTTTTCCCAATTAAGCACAAGATTATTTTACGTGCAGTGTTTAAGAATAATGGTGCGATTATCTAAGCATTTGTCAAAAGAGTCACCATAAACACCCAAATCATCCATAAAAAATTCTATGATGCTTTCAACATAATCTGAAAATATGCTCATCATACATCATTGAAAAGTACCAGGACCATTGCAAAGCCCGATTGGCATGAGTCGATAGACAAACGTTCCAAAGGGGCATGTGAATGTTGTCTTCTCTTGATCCTCCGGTGCAATTGCAATATGATTGTAACCTGAATAGCCATCAAGAAAACAATAATAAGTATGACCAGTCAATCTTTCTAACATTTGATCAATGAAAGGTAAAGGAAAATGATCTTTGCGAGTAATAAAGTTAAGTTTTTGATAGTCAATGCAAACTCGCCACCCAGTTTGGACATGAGTTGGTACTAACTCATTCTTTTCATTCTTAACAACGATAATACCAGATCTTTTTGGAACTACTTGGACCGGGCTCATTTATTTGCTATCTGAAATTAGGTAAATCACACCAACATCTAACAACTTCAAGATCTCTTTCTCAACCTCCATCATAAGAGGATTCAGTTGGCGTTGAGCTTCCCTAGTTGGCTTTGCTCCATCCTCAAGTAGAATTTGGTGTATGCATATGGATGGATTAATCCCTTTTATGTCGGCTATTGCCCAACCAATTGATGTTTTGTGATCCATTAAAACACAAACTAACTTCTCCTCTTGTAATGTCGTGAGGTTCCTTGTAATTATTATCGGTAGCGTGTCTTTCTCTCCTAAGTAAACATATTTCAGATGCTTCGGAAGAAGTTTAATCTCCAAAGTAAGGGCCTGCACAATAGAAGGTAAAAGTTTCTCGTTAGAAAAGGGCAATGAAATAAAAGAAGCATTGTACCTATTTGGAGCTTTTGGAAATGATTGTAGAGATGCGACGATATCATTAATGTCATCACAAATTTTCACGTCCCTTCTTGGCTTTTTGGCATCTTCTTACTGGAAGCTTTTTCCAATAGTGATTTCCAGTGAATCTTCACTTGTTAACTCAAAAAGTTGTGCTAAAGAGTCAAGTATATCAACTGATAAACATGAATGTGAATCATGTGGGTACCTCATTGCTTCAAAGATATTGAAGCGTAAAACCTTACCATCGAACTCCATAGTTAGAGTTCCATCATAGACATCTATCTTGGTTCAGGCTGTTTTCATGAATGACCTCCCTAAGAGTAATGGTTTTGACATAGGTTAAAAGTGTTCTTCCATTTCAAGAACATAGAAATCAGCGGGAAAAACTAACTCATCAACTTCCACTAAAACATCCTCTAAAACACCTCTTGGAAATAAGAATGATCGGCAAGTTGAATAACTATACCGATTTCCTTAAGTGGGCCAAGATTCAAAGAAGCATAAATAGAGTAAGGCATGACATTGATTGATGCTCCTAAATCCAACATAGCTTTATCAAGTTGCATATTACCGATTGTCCATGGTATGGTGAAGCTTCCTGGATCTTTGCATTTTGGGGGAAGCTTTCTTTGCAAAATAACAAATACATTCTCCCCCGCACTTACCATTTCATCACCCTTTAACTTGAGCTTTGTGGTACACAACTCTTTGAGGAACTTTGCATAACGTGGTACTTCTTAATTGCATCCAAAAAAGGTCTATTCATTTGTACTTTGCGAAAGGTTTCCAAAATCTCTTTTTCATGTTCCTCCTTTTTAGAGTTTGCAAATCTGCTAGGAAAAGATGGAGAAAAAATATTATTAGAAATAAGAACTTTAGAGGTTACTTTAGGTGTCGAAGTACTCTCTATGGGAGTCATAACTTCATCTTTCTCAAGGGTCAAATAGCTTTTCTGTTTTTGCTGATCTACAAACGCTCCTTCTGTTTTTTGTGTTTTTGATATTTCATTGAGTTGTTTCTCACATCTTAAAATCATAGAACTAGCATTTTTTCTTCGATTGATCACAGTTTGGGATGGAAGTTTTCTTGATCCTTGTATTTTCAATCTGCCCATGATAGTAGCTAATTGGCCCACTTGTGTCTCTAAGTTCTTGATAGTGGTCTTTGTCTTATGTTTAAATTACAAAGAGTTAGAAGCCAAAGATTTAACAATTTTCTCAAGAAACATACCTTGGTCTTGAGGCATGACTTGTGGTCGTGGTTAATATGGTTGTTGAAGCCTTGATTGGTTTAAATTAGCTAGACGATTGAAGTTAGCATTTGGAGTAACTAATCTATCTTCTGAATAGCTGAAGTTAGGATGGTTCCTCCATCCAACATTATAAGTGTTGGAGAAAGGATCATATTTTTATCTTTGTGGCACACATTGTCCTTGAAATCCTCTTATAGCATTGGTGCTCCCAATTATCCTCTTGCAAAGATAGACACATATCAGTTGGATGACCAACCATAAAGCACACTCCGCATACCTTTGCTTGCTGAGTTGCACACACGACCATTTGTTGAACTAGGGTGGTGACAATAGCTATTTGTCGCTCAATGTTGGTTGTAATACCAATCTCATTCACATTACTTGGTGGCAATTCTGATCGGGTGCTAAATTTTTGTGAATTAGCCGCCATGTTAGTTATTAAAGTCCTTGCTTCCATAGGTCTTATCCACTAAAGCTCCTCCACTTGCCGCATCTATCATGCTCCTTTCCATCACCATGAGTCCTTCATAGAATTATTGAATTAGAAGTTGCTCGTTAATTTGGAGATAGGGGCATGATGCACAAAGCTTCTTAAATTGCTTCCAATACTCATATAAAATCTTTCCATTTTGTTGTCGAATGCCACATATTTCTTTTCTAATATTTGCAGCCTTGGATGCAGGAAAATACATTTCGAGAAAGAGCTTCTTCATCTCATTCCACGTGGTGATGGAGCTGGATTGTAGATAATAAAGCCATTCATTTGTGTTATTTGCTAGGGAAAATGGAAAGGCTCTCAACTTAACTTGCTCTTCAGAAATACCTGTTGGTTTCATGCTTGAACACACTACATGAAACTCCTTTAAGTGCTTGTTTGGATCTTCTCCCGCAAAACCATGAAAAGTTGGACGAATATGGATCATTCCTGATTTTTGTTCAAAAGCAACTTGAAGTTGGGGATATTCAATACAAAGGGGATGCTGATCTAGAGTTGGTGCTACCAACTCCTTGAGTGTTCAGTTGTTCATTTTCATCTTTTCTTCTTGTTGCTCTTCTTCTATTTCTTTCTCGGTTTCAATTGGATGGTTTGAAGATTCATTTGGTGATGAAATAGATGAAAGGGAAGTATGTAATGCTTGATTGACTTCAATAGGTGGAATGAAAATTGGATGTGAATATGATGGTGAAGGTGGAACAAGCGTGGACTCCTTGTTGGGTTTAATGATAGATGATGTGTATTCAAAAATCTTTTTTAGTCACTGATCTTCTTCTTCTTCACTATACTTGGACATTCATGCAAAAATACTATAAAAATTAAAAATAAAAACTAATTAGGTTGAATAAAATAAGAAGAATAAAACAAAAGAAAATAATAACATGTTAATTAGGCAAAGCAATCCCCGACGACATGGCGCCAAACTTTGGCATGCACAAAAGCGTACCAACTTAAATCCTTGCAATAAGTATGATCGTTATTTAGTATGGTAACAAGCAAGAGTCATTCCCGCAGGAGATTGTTTCTAATTAAGTGTTATTGATACAAGATAAACACTAGACTCTATACTGACTAGAAATTAAAATGTGATTAAAAATCCTACTTAGACTTAACTAAATTGAACGAAAACTTGTAGATACACTAATGACACTCTAAAAATATGAAAATAAAATATGGAGGGGTTTGAAGATTGTTTGATACGTAAACAAAGCAAAAAAAAACAAAATTAGAAACTAGAATTTAGAAAAGACAGATTTAAAGAATTAAGAATATGATAAGAAATATGGTTAATGATTCATTTTCCACCTCTAGAAATATGGAAATAGTCAATAATTAGAATTAAATTTCTCAATATTTCAAAAATAACAACCTTAAAATAATCACAAATTCGATTATCTTGATCTTTCCTTACCTTGTCGTTAAGTAAAATAAATTCTTTACTTAAACTATTTCCATTAAATAACCTATAACAAGTTCTCTAAATTCAGTTAAATGAAAGCAATTAATCAAGAAATATATAGGTTGAATCAAACAATAAACACACAAGTTTAGTTTATAAAACTTGAGTTATATTCCTTATGTAATCAAACAAAAATATCTCATAATCATTGAAAATAATTTGCTACTTTTGTTTAGAAAGTCTTGACAATTACGAATCAAAATTCTAAACTAACAATAAAATTACTACATGCTCACCTAGTTACGCACCCAAGCAAATAAGAATGAATTTATAGATAATGAAATCAAAGGAATATAAACATAATTGAAAGGGATATGAAAGAAAATTTCTGAAATTTATTAACTAATATCCATGTCTAGGGCTTTGAAATCATCCTTAACTAAAGAAAGAAATTAGCCACACATGGAGATACTGAAGAACATACTTCTAAACTAAAAAATAACTCAAAATCATCATTCTTTTTGGTTGGGGCGTGCCCCCTTTTTTATAGAGGTTGTGTGCTCTTCAATATTCACAAAAATCAGCAACTCCTCCCTAAAATCTCTCCTTTTCAAAGTCTGCAAAATTATCCTTTAAAGAACTCTAGCATAAGTAGAACTCTTTCTCATTTATCATGAGAAGAATTTAAAATTCAAACTTCAAGATAAAATATGGTTGATTCTAGCTCAAGTGATAAGCTAAGGTCATGATCTTTATCTTTATCCTTCACTGATTTAAAATCGTAATCAAATTTGATCCCGTCTTTTGACCATGTTGGAAAAACCAGTAAAATATTAAAAAATATTCAAATGAAATATTAATCTCTTATCTTTCCAACCGTATAAGATTTGCATTGTAGAAAAATCAGAATCATCATGTCACATTCATTTATCTTCGACTGTGAAAATCTGCCGAATTTGATGCTTAATTTGAAATTCAAATTTCGAATTGATCTTCAAATTTCAAATTTCAAAATTCATAAGGTGGTACATGGAGACTTGGAAACAGCTGGAGACATAGAGTTTTAGACCATTTTGAACTCTTTTTCAAGTTGTTTATTTTTGTAACCTGAAAACACATTAAAAATAAAATAAATATCTAAATGTAACATTTGTGAAATAATTACATAAAGCATCATATTTAATCTATTCTTTTCACAAATGTTATTATTTAAATAATGAATAAAATGTGGTTTTATGCACTTATCAGGTATCTCAGTGGCGGCATCCCATGGGGTGCACCTCGGCAGCGACACTCCATGATGCATCTCAGCGGCGACACTCCATGGTGCATTTTTGGGAGAGAAACTCTCGATAACCTTAAGAGTTGTCTTTCATAAGGCGTTGAGGTCATGAACTCTCATGTACAACGTGCATCTTAACGGCCAATGGAAAATATGGTTTCTATAAGGCGTCTAACTAAACTGTTGCTTATACTCTCTTATAAAAAAAAAGCAATAGTATCTTAAAAGATCAGTCTAGTTGAAAATGGAATATGATGAAAGCTGAAAATTTTGCATGAGTTGACCTACTCTGGAAGATATAGAACATAGGAAAGGGGAGAAATCTTTACTCCATTTTGGTGTGCATTTGGAGGGTAGCGGTTTCTTCAGGTCAAGTAAACACGGTTGATGGTCCACGACAGATTCAATTACGGTGGCCGGAGAGCCTGAATAAGGCTCATTTGCTTCTTTTTTCTTTTGCCCTTTAGATAATGGAAGCTCGAAATGGCTGGGGCTGTAAAATAATCTCTACTCAATATGGCTATTAATTTATGCAGACGAAAGAGGAGTGTGAGTACCTAATCAGCCTTGCCAAGCCTCATATGCAAAAGTCAACTGTGGTTGATCGTGAAACTGAAAAGAGTAAAGATAGCAGGTGTGTAATTTCCAGCATCATCTTCTCGTTCTCTCTTTGCTCTTATAATGCTAGCCAATAGCCATGTCTGAGAAACCTTTATCGACCTATCCAATCTAGAGTCCGAACTAGCTCAGAAACATTCTTGGCAAGAGGACGTGATAAAGTTATTAGAGACATTGAGAAATGGATTGCTGATTTTTCATTCATACCGGTAGGTACGTTATTCAGCTGCCTCTGACGGCTATATGTACCAATCAGAATCTTTTGTTTCATCATTTAACATTCTATGGAAACTATCTTGTCGCTTTCCTTAGTATTGTCATATGATTCACAAGTTACTACTTAAGCTGATGCCATAACATACAGAGCATGGTGAAGGACTTCAAGTTCTACATTATGAAGTTGGACAAAAATATGAACCTCATTTTGATTACTTCCTTGATGATTTCAAAACAAAGAATGGAGGCCAACGCATAGCTATTGTACTCATGTACCTGTAAGTAGAATTTCACGTCTCTCTACCCAATCTCTTTTTTTTTTATTCTTCACTGGGGTACCCTTACATGTTTCTCCAATGATATTGATAGTTCAGATCAGAAGTTGAAGAAGGGGGTGAGACTGTTTCCTGCTGCCAAAGGGAATATTAGTGCTGTGCCTTGGTGGAATGAGCTATGTGATTGTGGGAAAGAAGGACTTTCTGTTAAGCCAAAGATCGGTGATGCATTGCTTTTCAGGAGCATGAAGCCTGATGCCACTCCAGATCCATCGAGTCTGCATGGTTAGCTGTTGTCAGCCAGTAATGATAAGTCGTTAAAAGCGCATTGTCTGGAATTCATTCACAACAATCAGCATATTTCGTAATCTGATGTAGTAACATTTCCCGTCTTACTTTATGCTTCAGTTTTTCCTCGAAAACCTCGATGAGTCCTATCCAATTCTTCTCTTTTTTTATTTCAGGTGGTTGTCCTGTGTTTAAAGGGAATAAGTGGTCAGCAACCAAATGGATGCGAGTAAATGAGTACTATGTTTCAGTCATGAGCATGGAGTTATTTAAAAAGAAAATAAGCAGAATAAGAATAATGGTTGATGCTGAAATTTTGTGCTTGTGATTATCGAATGCTGCATACATAGATACTTAACATCAGACTAGTTGATAGGTTTCTAGAAATGGCCCTAAAAGGCACTGTCATTTAGGTATAGTTTCTTCTTCCTTCACAGTTCTATTAGAGCATTATGTTTCAGTATGATGATTTCTAATATGAAAGGTGAAGTTTTTGAGATTTGACGATGCCTCGTCTCTCTCTTACGTAGATTTTAATATAGCTCTTAAACATAGCAACAATCAATCACAAAAGCTTTAAAGAACGAAATTGGACACAGACAAACTTGATTTTATTGGTGTTTCCTAAATGGATAAAATGACAAAATGCAACATTTTGACCCAATATCACTATCAATTTTAGCCGCAAATGAACTCATTTTAGCTTATCAGTTTCCAAAGCATTTCAAGCTGACTCCTGGAGTTGATTTTTTTTTGGCAGATGTTTTAGTGATCCTCCATTGATATATTATGTATGGATACGAGATCCATCAATATAGAGCCATTGTATTTATAATTTGCATCTTCATTGAGCGATTTCCATGTTACAACCAATAAAATGTTGTCTCCAAATGTAATTTTGAGTACTATAGTTATCATTTTTTTCCCTATAACCTTCCTTTGGTCTTATGTGGATGTCGGCACGCATTAGTAATCCCTCTCAAATTCTTAAGAGTGCACGTGACTGACTTACCAGTGTCCGTCAGTACAATGATATCTTGGCCAGGTCTAATCTCCCTTACACTACTTGGGAGATCGATGTTGAACCGTTAATGACCAGTACCCATGAGATTCAGCATCCTGTTACTTTAGGCCAGTGTTCAGTTCATGTCAATTTACGAAACAGGTGCTGATATTTTCGTACTAGTAGCTGCATACAGAGAATGGGCTGAGAGTATTACTTACCATCACAGCATCAAAAACAGAAAACTTCTCCCAACTTGGCATGTGAATAGTCTTGTGCCCAACTTCTTCTGTTCTATCAACCCCATGTTCCATTAGGTATCTGGTAGCTGGACTATCTCTGTGTATGCTACCAGCAGGTGAGATGTGATCAGTAGTAATACTATCTCCAAAGTTGAGCAAGAAATAAGCATTCTTCAGTCCTTGAGGCCCAGGAGGAGACTTTGAAATATGGTGTGGTTCATGTATATATTTTGTTGATGTTGGGTCCCAAGCATAGACTGTTTCAGTACTTATAGAATAACTGATTCCACATGGGATTTCTTTTTAGTGATTGCTTGATACGTAGCCCTAATTAAACATATAAGAGGCAGCACCTTTGATTGTACAACCTGATGTACGTGTGCAATAAAAAACAAATATGATTCCAATCATAGTTTACCTTTTTTTTCATTCAAAAGATGATGCATATATTAAATACATGGGTAATTTTGTATCATATAAAGAGTGTTTTTATGTACAATTCAACGTAAGTTATATACATATATCTAAACTTTACGTTCAAAGGTACAATCATAATAAGATATTACCTCTTGGTGTGAAACTTTATAAGAATGAGTGAGTAATGAGTATTCACGAAAGTAACTCCACAAATCGCAAATCTTTAATCTGCAACTTGAAAGAATGTTTGTTGATTGAATTAGGTGAAATAGAGACAAGAAATGACAGGTTAGATAGATGAGAATGGTTCTTAAAGAAATGAGTGGATAAATTTGATGAAAAAATATCTAATCCAAATCTATAAATTATAAAAATAAAGGGATGACCAAACATTTTACTCAACCCAATATTTTAATGGTCGCAGCCATACATGCAAGTCTCTCTCTCTCTCTTGTACTTTGTACCTAAAGAAATCGAGTAGAGTACCCCATAACTTTCGTCGTTAACGACTATTTCCATGTCCAAATGAAAAAACAACAAATTCAATTTGAAACGACATGTCGAGTTGTGAAAGGAAGCTTCTTAATCTTAACATAAGCAAGCAATTATTGTCTTCTTAATCCAGCTTGTGTCTTGGAAAAGCAAAAGTCAAAGTAAAATGGAAAAAAGAGAAGATATTTGCATGCATAATAATATAATAGCAGAGGCCAGAGGGAGAAGGAGGAGTAAAGGACAAAGAGGTAGACTGGAAAGACAAAGAAATCTTTAAATGAGAGTTGGTTGATGGGTGATGGTGTGGGTTTCCTTTTCTTCTCGGATTCACCATCCCCCTGGCCCTGTCCCCCTTCTTCCTCTCTTTTTCTATTTTATTAAATTAAAAATCTTTTCTTTTTATATGGGTCTTAAGATATTAAACATCCTTCTTTACGTACTCCTTTTCACACGACGAACTTTAGTTTCCCCGCTTCGTTCTTTTAACCATATACCCATATACCCATTACCCAAATACCCAATATGAATCTTATACCTTACCCATCTCCTTCTTCTTCACAATTGTCGACTTTGTTTCCAAATTTCGTTGAAAGACTCAAGATAATGTGCAATTTCGCTGTTTCTGCTGTTTTAGGCAACCTCTTCTCTGCCATCTTCACCTTCTTCTTTGCATTAGGTTCGTCTCTCTTCCTCCATGCACCTCTCTCTCTCTACCCGATTAATTCCTTTTTCTTGTTTTCTTGCATAATTAATTTCATTTGAAATGTCGACCTTGAATATTATTGATTGGCATGCGCAGTGGGGACGTTATTAGGGGCAATGACAGGAGCATTGATAGGACAAGAGACAGAGAGTGGATTTGTGAGGGGAGCTGCAGTTGGGGCAATCTCAGGAGCTGTTTTCTCTATTGAAGTCTTTGAATCTTCCCTTCTTCTTTGGAAATCCGACCAATCCCGATTCGGATGTCTTCTCTACTTGGTCAGTGACACTGACGTGATTCAAATTTCAGTTAGTAGTAGTATCTTAACTCAACACAGTTTTTTTTTTCAATTTCAGAATAAGATCTAATTAGACATTTTCTTTTGTTTAAATAAATACAGATTGATGTGATTGTGAGCCTCCTTAGTGGGAGACTTGTGCGTGAAAGGATCGGTCCAGCCATGTTAAGTGCAGTTCAAAGTCAGGTAATTAAATTAACCAGAAGCTAGCCAGCAGTCCGTGATTAGAGTTAATCTGTACTCAAATTTTGCATGATTTAGTTAAGTAGTAATGGTGATTAATTATAAATTGATCAGATGGGTGCAGTGGAGATGAGGTTTGATGATGATGTCCCAAATATATTTGACACAGGCAGTGACAAAGGATTGACAGGAGACTCGGTTGACAAAATACCAAAAATCATAATCTCAATCAGCAACAATGAAGACGCGTCTGGTGATAATATGTTGTGTTCTGTTTGCTTGCAGGTAAATAAGTTCAATAAATTAAGCAAAAAAATGCGTACTTCAGCTTTGTTATAGATAGAGAGAGAATATTGGTTGGTTTGTACTTGTAGGAATTAATTAAGCTGTAGAAGCTACTTGATATCATCTAATTGGAATTGATTGGCACAGGACTTTCAGGTGGGAGAGACAGTAAGAAGTATACCACATTGCCATCACATGTTTCACCTACCTTGCATTGATAAATGGCTTCTTCGTCATGCTTCTTGCCCATTATGCAGAAGGGATCTCTGATTTTTTATTTTTTATTTTTTTGCTTTCTTCCATTGTAAATTATTAGATGAGAAAATTTCTTCATTGTTCACTTTTATATATATTATTGCTTCGGTTTGAGCATTCCCCGCTACTCTATGAGTCGGACCGGTGGAGTCTGACACTGTATAAAAGATATTTTAGTAAAGATAGGTTACTAATTCTCACAATTCACTTGCTGATAATTTTATGCATTGAGCTGGTTTCCATAATTTTTTTTTGCAATGTGAAGCATAAAATCTGGGTGGTGTCTGCTTGGTGGGATCCTTATTCAACCCACCAGACAAATGTATTAAAATATTAATGGATAAAATCAATTTAATTTAAATAAATAAATAATCAATTTACTTTTTCAAATTTCATTTTTAATAGATTGAGATATAAATTTAAATTAACGGAATATATTTTCACAATGTGAGATCCATGTCACATTGTGGTCGGTATTTTGAATAATTTTTTATCTTTTGGATATGGTACTATCACTATCTTTTGGATATGGTACTATCACTATCTTTTGGATATGATACTATCACTATCTTTTGGATATGATACTATCACTATCTTTTGGATATGGTACTATCACTATCTTTTGGATATGATACTATCACTATCTTTTGGATATGTGTGTTGTAGGAAGGAGAAATTAGTGTGTGAGCGCACCTATGATAATTGCCTAAGAAGATATACATGGGAGTCAAATGATGGTACTATCATTGTGTGTTGTGGGTAGAAGAAATTATTGGGAGAGATTACTGATTGTCACGTGTGTATATGAACTTAAAAAAATAGAAATAATTGTTCACGTAATAAGGATATGAGGTAACAAAATATATATATATGTGTGTGAGAGTCAAATGATAGGGAGAAGTACATCTATTCTACAACCCCGATCTCAATCATTAAGATCTGCTCTCTGAAAAAAAAAGTGAACCAATGGAAGCAATGGAGGAGAGCTGACACCTTTTTCTTTAAAATGCAGAGAATCTTAATGGCATTTAAATGACATTTATTGGACTGGTTAACAGTTGGGGTAAGTTATGTAATGCCATTCTTCGAAACAGTGGGAATGTGGGCCGTGGGGGCCATAGCGTTTTAGATTTTTTTTGTTAATTATTTTTTATTTAATACTGGATTTATAGACAGTACCGTCGTTGTTGATGCACAAACTTTCAGATAAAAGTTTTTTGTAAGGACATCAAAGATAAATGAAGAGAAAAATCTTCAAGTTGATGGTAATAATATAATCCTATTATGATCTCAACGCATTTTTATATTTCTTAGGAAATACTAATTACTCACCTCACCTACTTTACTTTTTTTTATCAATGACCTCACCTACTTCACTTATTAACAATAAATAAATATATATATATATATAATCATGACCGTACACGTTGAGCTACCATTTTGGGAAAGAGAAAAAAGGATCACTAATTAACCACAACTAGTGGTGTGCCCATGCTAATTCCTATGCACAGGTGATAGGTTATACAAAACATAAAAATTTTCTTGTTATGAACCTATTTGTGATATTTATTTTAAAAACAAGCATGATCTTAACAAAAGCAAAAAAATCACAATTCAAAATTGAAATATATTCAATTTGCTAAACTAATAAAAAGAGAGAGATTTGTTATTATTCTTTCTTTTCATATAGTTAATTATTCTCTTTGACATAATTATGTAATTCTTCAATTCTTCGAGAAACACCTTCTATTAGTATTCTATTTGTTGGATAATTAAACTTAACTAATGGTAAGTGAAGAGTTGTAAAGAAGAATATATTTGATCTACTAGTCGAAAAGTACGTCTTTAACACGTGTTGAAGAATTTTAAAATTATACAATAAGTTTTAAAATTATTATTAACGTTGAATAAATACATTATCTTTCAAAATGTTGTAAATATAAAATAAAAAAAATTAATAATGGTAATTTTCTCATACTCACGATTAAACTATTACAATTAAAAAAATTGAATAGGTCATACATCACCTGAAAATGATATATTTATAATAAAATTATTACAAATAGAAATAAATTTGAATGAACTATGCATAATTGGAGATGATAAATTATCTACATGAATTTTTGAATTAAAGAACGCACGGTCCTAACAAAATTATATCGTATGATAAGATGAAAAAAAAACTATAAAAAATGTGAGAATAGAAAACTAAATATGACACACTATTTTACTACGGATAATTGATATTAAAAATCATTACATTTATCATAAAACTAAAAACACTAAACAACAAACTCATTGTTCTTGACTGAAACAATGTTTATGATATAAAGATCTCTAAAATCATATACATGATCATTCACATTCCTAATAACATAATATAAAATACTAAATTTTATAAAGCATTACTAAAAGAATAATTAGTGAACATGATTATAAATGAATTAAATACAAAAAAACTTATACAATACTTAATGGTACTTAAAGGGTAAAAGAGAAATCAAAAGTTCATCCCCATTAAGCTCATTTTAATATGATAGAGAAGAGATAAACACAAATAGTCAAGTAAATTAAAATTATTATAATTTAATGTAATTATTATAGACTGTTATGAGTATTTTCTCAACCCCTAATGACACAACGACACTTACCGCACTACAATAGGAAACTCTCTATGCCAAGAAATGAGCGGAATCGACCTCGGATAGTCGGCTCCTATGGAGCTCGGGACATACAAGAGCCCAAGCCCATGAAAAAATAGGAATAAGGGGGCAATGAAAGCTTTGTCGACCCCAAGTGCAAAGTCAACATTACCCGTCGAAGGTGACGATCAAGGTGGCACTCCCACATAAGCCCAAACGCCCAACTGGTCATCGTTGTGACATGATAGACTGACATCTGTGCTGTTGAAGTTTTTGGGCACATCAAATATTTAATATCCATATGCACATCAAATATTTAATATCCACCAGTTTTGTGTCAGAGGTCGTCTCATTTCCATCCAATCAGTATCAGACAAGACAGATTTCGTGTCTCACAATGCTTCTTCGACACACTACCAACATCCCCCCAGGACTTAGGTATAAATACTTTCCAAAATCGCCAAAAGAGGTAGGTACATTCTCTCTTAAGGACTTTATGTCAAAATATCAACTATTTATTGACTTAGGCATCGGAGGCCCTTAGGCGGGCCAATCACCCCCCAGTTCCTCGCCTTTAGGATTTTTTCTCTGTGTTTTACAAATGTCAAGGTCAAGAGGAGCCTACTCAGTGAGAAAAGAATGTTCGGCAGAGAACAAAGATTGCATGGGATACTAGTGTCACAGATCTTCCAAGAAGAAGGACTCCCACATTTAACAAGAGAGACTGACATCTGTGCTGTTGAAGTTTTTGGGCTAAAGCATAGACTATATGATGGAAGGTGGAAAGTTGTGAAAGAATTCTAAATGAAACATAATCAAGTAATAAGGAAAACTAATAAAAAAAATATCTAATACTTACCAGCAATATATTCACTAGAATGAAAAGCATGTCATTTAACATTAAGGCATTGTTTGACAGTCAGGATAGTTGATAATATTGTATGCAATCCAATGTTTGGTGCTATATCGGTTAAAATTTTTTACTACTCATACACTATTTGGTATATGATAATACTAGATTGTAAATTATCTTTCATCATGTATTCCTGAGACTACATGTTATTTTAAATTTCAGATCACAAAAAAAATATTTCAAATTTTCAAGTAGAGAATACATTCCATTATTAAATTTTTTTTTAAAATATATAAAGAATAATATTAGTAGATACATTCAATTATTAAATAAAATGTGAACATTATATAAATATGTGAAAAAGAGCATATCAAAAGGAAATCCTCTTTGGGGCTTTTAGTCCGGGGGAGTTCCAGTGATGAACACCGTATTAGTTAATATAATGATAGGAACACTATTTAATCTCACCGTATTAGATAATCCAGATAGACTGTCAAGCCAAACGTAGGATAATACTAAAATAGTATTGTCCAGTCTTTTAGTATTGTCCAATACTGGCAGCCAAACAAGGCCTAAGAATATTAATTATATGTAGTTAAATAATTATGAAAAATCTACAAGCTGAGTTAGCGCAGTTAGTTAAGCTCATACACCTATACCTTAGAAGTCGTGGGTTCGAGTCATATTCTCACATACTCCTTTGTATTTATAATGTAACTTTGATAAAAAAAAATATGAAAAATCAAAATAAAAATTAAAAAATTAAAAGTTCTAGGTAAAAACAATGTAAGCTTATAAACCGTTAATCTAATGTTTTTCAAATCAATTTAAATATTTTATATTTTAATAAAAAAATATCCATTAAATTTCAAGATCTTTAGATTCAATAAAATAATTCCTACTTATAATTTTTACGGTGCCAACAAAATAAAAAAAATTAGACTGTTACATTTTTTAATAGATTAACTAGAAGGGAAAAATTAATTTAATTAATAAAAATTGTTCACCCACATTACAATTAATAGCAGTATACATAGTAACATACACATTGATATAAATAACTAGAATAATGCTAAATAAATAAAATATATATCATCTAGAATTTTAACATTAAAAAATAAATAAGAAAAACAATAAGAAAAATTATCAATTGATTAAAATAAAAACATAACAATAATCATGTTTATTAAAATAATGATGGACTTAACTAACTATATAAAAAGAATAAAACTTAACTTTTATCAAATTAATATGAAGAACTCAGTCCGCCGAAATGAAACAAAAAAATTATAATATGAATACCTTACACATTTCAAAATAAATAACTTTGTGGAGAATGTTTTTTCCAAGAACATGGAAGCGTGCAATTTAAAAGTTCAAAAATGGGTGCTTCATAGAATGTGTAATTCTATCGAGCTACATTCATGAATATTGTGCCTCTGAATTAAGCTATTTTGATGATGTCTGTCTTAATGACTTAATCAGTACAGTATTGGGTATAAAAGAAAAGTAAGGTCATTTGCTTTTTATATATTGCCGTAGTCATTTCCACTTCATCCTTGTGTTTCTTCCATTTGATAATGACAATTACATACATGATTGTATCTATATGCGTCGTCTCCTTTTTTAATTGTCTGTTCATCACAATATTAATTTATAATGATAGTAGTGGAATCATATGTCATAATATGTTATCCTTATTCACGCTTTTTTAATTACAAGGTGGGGTGGGCACGTGCCAAGATTATAATAGCATTTTTTTAGATTATTTAAATGATTAAATATTAATATATAAAACAAACTTATAATATACTAGTACGAGTATCATCATAGATAATAAATTGAACGTGATACAAAAGAAACATATTAATATAAGTTTTAAAACACCACATCTATACACACGTGCTTTGTCAAAAGAAATATAATACATACAATTATTTTAAACAACACATCTATACATACCAGAGTTACGCAGTCGCTGCAAAAAACTATAAAACTCATTATCACAATGCTTTAAAAAAAAAGACTAACGCACCATCATTCAATAATGAGAGCAGTGAATAAGTCAACTCTTTTAACATAAGTAAATTAAGAACAAATTCTTAATCAACCCAAGTCCTTCTAAAGAACAGATCTAAAAACTACCCCATCTCTTTAAGAGTCACACGCGTTCTACAAAAACCATAATCTATCATCAGTACCCCAATTCATCGTCTTGCAGCGTCATAAGTTGAAAAAAATGTAAAACCAATAGTCTGGCACATATAGATGTTTGAACAACTTAAAGAAAATATAGAGAAATCAAGACGTGAAAACCATGATAAACTGGGAGGGTAGTAGGCATTTACCTTCCAACATGGTAAACATCAAGTGAGTTCCCTAAAATTTAGTTTTCAACTTTGACGTTGTAGATACCGTATTTTATTTGATTTAATATTCTAAATATACACATTTTTTATCATATAATAGTCTAAGATTATATGTATGATTTGAAAAAATAGCTCAAAAACTAAAAATAAGAAAAATGATCCAATGACTAAAAAAATAAAAAAAGAGCAAAATGATTAAAAGTAAAAAGTGAGACTCTAAATTTGTCTATAAATAGAGATGAAGTCTTCACTTGAGGAGAGGTCATTTTGGGAGAGAGAAAGAGAGGTCTTGAGAGAGAATGAGAGGATATCTTTTTAGAGAGGGTGTGTGAGAACTAGAAGAGATTTTCCAAGGTAGAAAGAAAAAGAGTTTACATTTCTATTCACCTATTCATCTTCTCTCATTCTTTTTTAAGGTAGTTTAAATTTTTTACACATTAGCTAACACTACTACAAAATAGGGTTTAGATGATGGGTAAAAACTGTCATTATAATCTTATATTAACGGTTGACTAACTGTCATCTATCGGACTATCATCTTTAGTCATGTTAAACAAAAACTATCAATATAAGGTACCACAAAAAACAATTAGATGACAGGATTACCCGTCATCATAGGTGCCGAAAAAAATTAGATGACGGGGATTACCCGTCATCATATGTGCCAGAAAAAGCAAATAGATGACGAGGATTTCCCATCATTAAAAGTACCCTAACTCTTTTTAAAAAAAATTGTCATGGAAAGTTATTGCCTTCCCATGACAGCCCTTCAACATGTTCCAGTAGAGAGAGAAAATGAAGTTGTAACATGAGAAAGCTTTAAACACAATTTTGTTGCAAACTCAAATCAAGAAAGCATGAATAAAGAAGAAATAGAGATTTTCATATGTCGTTTGAAGAACAAAAAGTATAAGCATGTCAAGAAATTATTAGGAGAGCACAATATCTTGAGCCTATCTTAAGCCTATAAGAATAGCTAATGAAGTTAAAAATTGCTGTCAACTTCCAAGAACAAGGACTTAAGGTGGTTTTTTTTAATCTAGAATGGACTAAAAGGTTAGTAGCAGAAGCCATGCTAGAAGCTTTAGACACGTGAGCAAGTGTAACTATATAGCAAACTAAGTTATATGACTCTAGTAAAATCCATCAAGCCATAAAACCGAAACTAGCAGTCAACTCCCAAGAACAAAAACTCAAGGTGGATTTGATATATATGGTCGAAAAAGGTCCTTCTAACCGAGTTCAGTGTATGAATTTCTATGCTTTCTTGAACTTTAGAAGGGTTCCACACATATACATAAAAATAAATCATCAACCTGAAGTGCAAAATAATTACTCAAAGAGTAAAGGAAGTCCTCGCTAGCATTTTCTGTTATTAACTTGGACATTGCATCTGAATTTGGATTAAGAGTCTGTGTAAAGAGATATTAGAAATTGCATCTGAATTTGGATTAACTTGGACATTATAATCACCATTTTTCATTTTGAACGTAATGACAGTATCTGAGGTATGCATCTAACAATCCTCTCTAGTTTAATGTTGTTATCTTACAATAGGCCATCAAATCTGATCATAAAACTCCACTCTATCCAGTAATGTTTTCTTCTCCTCATCATAAATGGGGCGGCCTTCCTCATCCAAAGCATTTAAATATAAGTTTACCGAAGATATTTTCACCGCACTAGGATTGATGTCAAGGCCATACATCTACAAATTTTGACTTCATTAACTATTCCAGTAGCCTGATCAAGCATAACAATCTTCTATCACATTATTCAACCAAAGTCATGTGCAAAATGAACCCTTAATAATTTGATCAGATTCATGAACATCAAGCGAACAAAGGTAGCATAGAGACTTGAAAATAATAAAATAATACATAAATGGCATATGAGAACCCAAAGTAATTATAGAGATGATAACATAGGATTTCAACTTAAAGTGGTTGTAAGACAGTGTAGAGTGTCGTGGCTGCATCGAAGAGCATGGAACCGAAAAGGATAATAGATTAGCAAAAGAAATAGCACATGTTAAGACGACCTCCAGAATGGGGAAGGAAGTGGGAGTTGAAGAAATGAGCTGTTTACAGGGAATGTTTTGCCTTCCCTGGACCACATTTTTAAGCTGTTTATAGGGAATAAGCAGTGACGAACATCATACTATCTACATAATTTATTCAATAAGCATCTAGCTGAGAAATAGATTTTGTTTCTCAATGAAGTCCTAATATATGTATTAGTATGTTAGTTTCCTTCCTTCTGTTGCAGAAGATTGGCAAAGAAAAAAAGAAGAAGGTAGAATGGTGTAATGAACTAATGAAAAGAGCAACATATCTGTTTCAGTCCTATAATATTATCACATTCCATTATTTTTTCCCAATCAAATCTCTTTGCAATCTTATTGAGCAATTCGTTTATCTGTTCGTATTTTACAGGACATAAGGTTCCAAAGTCAAAACCAAACTTCTCGTGTTCAATACCTATTCTGCAGTCAACACATGATCATGACCATTCAAAAGAGACAACATGACTAAACATTGTGTGACTCTTGGTCTAAACAATGGGACTTAAATAGGCAACCTGGCCATGGCTATTTGAAGGGGATTTTAACACATAGAGAAAGAAAAGTAAATATATCAATTCCACCAGTAGGAACGTTGGAATGAGAAAAAGGCAATTTNCAAATAAGTATCATAAATATATTACATTAATCCAAGTAATGAAGAATTGGGAATTTTACCTCCATGTTTCTTTAGGCTTGCATCCAGAGGCAAGGTATGCTACAAGATCTTCTTTTGCCAGTGATTCAGTATCCATAACGACATTCTCAGTGGGAGGGCTTACAGCCACAAGCACCCGACTCCCTCGGTTTGATCCTATTCCTGAGCTACACGTGTGCAAAAAATGTGTCTTCACATAAATGTTACATGATGTATAAGGGAAACCAATAGAAGCTTCCTTCATATCCACATTGTTTACCACACTAAAAACCATACTATAATCGACAACTAAAACAAAAATTCCACTTTGTGACAGTTAAAAAATTACAGTTACCAATTAATCTGAAAACTGAAAATTAGTATAACTGCTCATACAGTACCTTAAACAACACTATAAGTACCATCGAAGCACCAATTAGAATGACAAGGAGAATGTCATATTAATGTTCGACCAATAAAGTGATGAATGAAACTGTAAACCCAAAAGCAAGCAGCTAAGGGCCAAATTTAAAGCATATAACAACAAAACTAAGCAATAAGCTCAGTTATTATGTTCATCTATAAATTTGCAGTTTCCCACAATGTTTCTTGCTAAGAACCTAGCACATTGGTGAAAGATATACTGACAAAGACCCAAGAAATCATACAAATTGGTAGAAGATCCTTTACTGAAACAAATTCTGATGCACAGAGAAGCAATGATGCCGATCACCATAAAGATAAGTGTTGTCACAAAGAATCCCGATCACCACAAAGCAATGATCACAAGATTGTCCATTGGATAACCTCCATAGTAACAAGCTGTTTCAACAATGACCTTTAACAGAAATACAAACAGAATATGAATCAACTAAGACGATAACATCACATAAAAACAGAGCAAATAGAACACTAAATGAAATAGTTGCAAAGGAAAAAAATGGAAACTAAAAACTAAAAAAATGGTGAAAAATATACATTTGCAACTATGACTCTAGTGCTTGATGCCTTTAACTTTGCTATTGAAACATATAAACGAGTTAAACATCTTACAATAGGCCATCAAATCTGATCATAAAACTCCACTCTGTCCAGTAATATTTTCTTTTCCTCATCATAAATGAGGTGGCCTTCCTCATCCAAACATTTAAATATAAGTTTATCCAAGATATTTTCACTACTCTAGGATTGATGTCAAGGCCATACATCTACAAATTTTGACTTCGTTAGCTATTCCAGTAGCTTGATCAAGCATAACAATCTTCTATCATATTATTCAATCAAAGTCATGTGCAAGATGAACCCTTAGTAATTTGATCTGATCCACGAACATCAAGCGAGCAAAGATAGCATAGAGACTTGAAAATAATAAAATAATACATATATGACATATGAGAACCCTCAACCCTAAACCCTCAACCCTAAACCCTAAACTGTTTGAAGTGTACATTTGATGCAAAAATTCTCTATGATAATTTCTCATACATAAAATAGAGAGTTAAACATCTATATAAAGATTATGTAAATATTTGAGTTTTGAAATTTTTTAATGTTCTGACAAGTCTTTTCATTTTTTTAGATCTTGTTGTTATTTTAGTGACACTTGTTTAAACTAATTTTCATCCATGATCATTCATTTGTTATTTAATTAGTAATGATGAAAGAAAAGAAATAAAGATAACTAGTCAACTAAGTAGTCTAAAATTAAAAGAGTATATTTATATCTCAAAAAAATATTTTATTTTTATCTTAAAATTGTATTCATCATTTCAGTTACACTTATTTGAACTAGCTATCATTTATGATCATTCTTTTGTTATTTGATTAGCAATGAAGGAATAAAAGAAATACTGATAATTAGTGAACTAAGTAGTCCAAAATAAAAAAGAGATATATTTATATCCCAAAAAAAATATTTTATTTTAAAATTTTATTGATCATTTTTTACATGACGCTCAATTCAACTAATTACCGTCCGTAATTTTTACTATTTGTATAGCATTTATTGAAGAAAATTGAAATGATGATTAGCAGATTACTTATTAAAAAATAAAAAGTATACTTATACCAATTATATATATATATATATATGTATTTGTGAAATTTCATAGTTCAAAATTATTTATATATAAAAAAAATTTAATATTACTTTATTTGTAATATTACAATTTCAACAAAGGGATACACTCTATGCTTTCAACACAGGATACACCCTCTGTTTTCAACAGAAGGGGGGACAGAGGGTGACCTCTGAGCTAATGTCAACAAGAACCCCATCATCCTTCTGTATTCTCATTTTGGCATCCAAGGTTGATATTACTATGACGCACAAAAGTTAGCGTATTATCCTAAATTGAGTAGGATTGAGGATTTCTAATCCTCTTCTGTACAATTTTCACATATTACTGAAATGTAAGTTTCTTTAAAAGAAATCGATGACTATAACCAAAGAACTTAAAGCTGCCACTAATAATGTATTAATTTGAGCATAGTAGAGCAAGAAGTTTTGAAAAAAAAAAATCTGATAGGATATATTATTGGATCAAGTTGACTAAACTCAAGCGATAAGCTAGCATGTATATTAGAATACACCAAATAGCACATTGACTTGAAGAACTCCCAAAAATGTTGATTAATCAGAAAGAGGGTCCTCAAATATCTCAAGCAAAACTTGAAGAGAAGGCATGTTCTTTTTTTCTTTTTTTCTTTTTTGATTGGCAAAGATAAGACGCATCGTTCACAAAAGTCCCCAAAGGGGTGTACAGAGCAAGAAATGCATGTTCTTGTGTTGACTTTGAGCTTAATATGGTGCAATACTCAGAGCAGAAGTGTGTAGTTTCATTTGATTAACATGTCTAGCCTGTCAAATGCTTTACTGCTCAGAATCTTAATAATTTTCCACAAATACATCAGCGTGGCATATGGCTTGTGAACTATAACTTTCAATATTTACCTCAATTTAGTGACAAACCTTGTACAGGAGCTTTTTCTGGAATTGCAGGCTGCACACCTTCAATTGGGAGCCAATGACAATAGACTGCCGTATCAAGAGGTGCTTTTGGTAAAGGAGCTTCAATCACCTATAAATCAAGCATACATTGACTCATTAAAAGATAAGTGACATAAAAACTCATTTTAACTACAAAACTCTCAAATTAGAATAACAAATAAAATTCCAAAGAAAATTTAAGATTAATTAGTCAAGGACGTAACTCATTAGTAACTAAGCATCTCCTCTATAAAAGTAGGTTTTACTTTCAAAACCACACCCCCAGTTAGCTTCTGTTATTCATATTTTATTTCGAGCAAATAAAAGTTACGATGGTAAAAGGAAAATTACATGGCATAAATAGAACAATTAGGAAACAATTTCACTCTCATCTATTTTTTCCTTTACCATGTATTAAACAAAGAAATTCGAACCTCGTAATGAGATAATCCTTTATCAACATTATTTTACTGCTACCATCAGAGAAGAATTCAATGTTACTTGAAATAAGAAGATTTTAATTTTACTATCTAAGAGGAAAAGAGAAAACAGAGATTGGAGATTTCTTTTCCCTAATTTTCTCTTATTGTACATTAAGTAACAGTTTCTTTATGAGTAACATAGATAATAGAATGACCAAACAAATAAAGAAAAAAATACATTTTTTTAAAGACAGACATAAAACAAAAAAGAACAGACCGCGTACCGCACTTAAACATACATTTCTTTTAGGCTTGCTTAAAACGAAAGCGTATGTGTGGGCTTAATCACCACAATCCGACAAGATAAAAATACATACACTTCCTTGGCTCAATGTAGAAGAAGAGACTGAAAGACCTCCACACAACACAGATATCAGATCGTCAGAGGTTACCTCAGAGGTTACAACTACCGTATCCTTCTTCCTTCATCGTATAGTTATTATGACGACAGAAGAAGGATCTTCTGCAGGGGAAAGGGTGAATCCTCCATCTCATCCTGGTTTTCATCGGCAGAGGATGCTAAACTCATCCTCTCCTTGTGGGAGAGAAAGGGTGTCAAGTGCTTTTTATCGTCGTTCTCACAGACGACGCTAATTGTTGAAGCCGAAAATCTCAACAATACTGATACTTAACTTTTTTGCTAAATATGATCGTCCTTCTGGCTGGAGATCTGTAAAACACAAACAAAGAACCCAAAAACGAGAAGAACCGTGGGGTGGTTGCCTCATCTAAAAGCCTCCGATATCTAAGTCAGTATCATGATATTATTTTGATAGAGTTTCTTTAGGGGAGAAATGTCATACCTCTTCTCTTAGTAGATGAGAGTATTTGTACTTGAAGTTCTATGGAGGAAGCGTGTCAAAGAAGTTTTGGGAGAGTGTTGCGGAAGCTTCCAAGGATACGATGTCTATCTTTGATTGGACAGGAGGGGGATGAGCTTTAACACAAAGTGATGGGCATTAAGCTGTTGACGTGCTTTCGAGGTGACATATCGGAGGTTGATTTGTCACTCTACCGTGATGATTGGACCTGTTGGGTGCTCGGGCATGTAGGAAGGTGCCATCTGGGATGTTACTTTCAGCAGGTAATGATGACCTTGGTACTCGAGATTAACTGAGCTCTCTTCATGGATTCCATTTATGTTGTCTCGTATATACTCAGGTCTGTGTGACCCTAGCTCTCTCGAGACTGACCAGGTGAGGTCGATTCCTCTCTTTGAAACTTTCTTTTGTCCCAGACTTATTTGGTCGGACGTGACACTTGTTATCCTGTCATTGGTTCTCAAGAAAACACCCACAACAGTGTCTTTGAATTAAATTCTAGCATTATACAAGGATAGATGTGTTCTAGAATATTTACAATGTCCATTTAATTATCATTAAAATTTTATGTTAAAGAATTGGAAATATATTTGTTAAAGAAAGTGAAGTACATGTGAGGTCTACATAATTTTTAAAAATAGAAGGGGAGTGCATATATAATTTAGACAAATTATAAAAAATGTCAGCGTAATTATTCTAAAAACAAATCAAAACTATTGATGCACCACGAAAGTTTTTTCCTTTAAAAAAACCTAAAGTAGCTGTATGTTTTGCTGCATATGTTAGAATATGAGCTATTGGAAGCTGAATCTTTGCAGTGTTAAATTAAAATGTGATTGTAACATTTTTAGAATATCGGTTGAGGTGTGAAAATTTTGATTAATAGAAAGAGAATATATTGGGGAAAATGGATATTTTGACTCCTTATAAGTAAGAGAGATTATTTTAGTTCAATGAAATATTAGAAAATTAAATCATCTTACTGACCCGCCGGTTGTCCAATTGCATTGAATTATGAAAAATGAAATTAATTTCATCTTCATTATTTAATCAATTTTAAATTCGTATCTTTTGTTTCAAGTTCTTGTTTCTTTCAAACACCAACCCTTAATAGATCCTTTTATTAAGGTTAAGGATTACATCAAGCCAGTTTTAGTTTAATAATAATATAGTATTTCAAATATATATTCCTTAACACTTGAACCCTAAATCGGCATGTTAGAATTTGATAACCCTCATTCGACCAAAGCTCTATGATGTAACCTAACCAAAAGCTAGTCAAACTTATGATTTTATTAAGGATAAATTATAAAATACAGCTCAACTATATATAGCGTTTTTGCCATCTCTTTCAATTTTTTTTTTAAATTTTTTACCAAAACGACATTAAACTTTCTAAATGCTACAAACCAAACATTCAAGAAGAGAAATCGATGTACCTTTTGACACCTATAGCAAAGCGAATAGGAAATAAAATCGTGATAAGACCATGACCCATTCAAATAAGGTTGGGCCCGCTCATATTTAATGGACAATAAGATATTTAGATGCATGAAAGTGATACGTAGGATTGTCACTAATTAAATACAAACTAAAACTCTGTCAAACAAATTCAATCTAATAAATAATTTATTTCCATCACAGGGTCATAAAAGAAGATCATCAATCACATTTGTATATATCCCATTGCACATGTAAAAACAAAAGCACACTGCTGGAAAGAAAAACAGCATACAGCTACGGTTTTTTGAGTTACTGCAGTGGTCTTAATTGCCGATCAAAATATAATCCGTCCACCAAAAGTTGAGCCGCGATTCATAAACCGTATGGTAATTGACCGTCGCAAATTCTATATGTAACGACGATTTTTTGAACCATGCACTAGAATAACTGCCGCTAAAAATTGTTTTTCTCCCATAATTTGTTTAGGCTTTTAGCGCCGGTTCAAGAGCACATGGATATAAAGGTTGGCATTCTACTGGTGCATTGTTTCTTCACTAATAGTTTTAACTGCACTAATAGTTTTAACTACACTAATAGTTTCTTCCTTTTCCGGCAGTTTTGAACTGTCGGTGAATAAAATGGTAGTATTTTTATGGCGGTACAAACCGCCTTATGCTATTACAAAGCCGAATGTAGGTTTTTCATTATCAAACCCTCATTTGTTCTTTCAAACATTCTATGATCTATAAAAAATATTTGTTTCACAAAACATGTTAGAGTGCATGTCTAGAATCTCCAAACAATGATTTCAAAAAATAGCCGTTACATAACGTAATGGTATCAGAACCCACGAATACCGTTACGCTCCAATATAGTGGTGCTAGTATGATTCACCGTAGTCGTGGTCATTATCACGACATAACAATCATGACTAACCATTATTTTCCATGACGGTGGTCAGAGACCTGTAAAAGAAAAGAAAGAAACAGAAGAAGTAAAAGAGAGAGACACTGAGATGAGGTAGAATAGTGAAGCATTGCACATGAGGGGGGGAGGGGGAGAGAGGCGGCTGAGACATACCAGGGTTTTTTTTTCCTGTTGTTGTTGAACGGTTGAGACACGATAGGGTTTACTAGTTTTTTAGACGTGTGTTGCACGTGGATATAAGTTTTATAAATATATTTACCATATATTGTCGGTCGTCGCTGCGCGCATGACCATTTAAAAAATTGAACTTCTAATAAAAAATTTGAATCTTTTAGTAAAACAAAATCATGCAACGCTACAATAACCAATTTTTTTCATTAAAAATTTTTTTTTTTCAATCAGTCAGGATCTGTTATATATTTATATATTAAATTAACATCATACAATGTTAAAAATCATATACATCTTGTAGTCTAAATCAAGCGTCCTCGTGAAACCGATCGATTTTTTGTTCCCACGAAATCGTTTCAACAATCAGCAGACTCTGAAATCCACACCAAGATCTTTCAAGTCAATTCTCAATGCACTAGGATGTGTGTGGGCACATAAAATATAACGCAGACACTTTTCTATCTCTAGATGTACGCAACACATGAGATCTAGATATTTTACTGAAAAAGATTTTTGTGAGACGATTATAAAAAGAACGTGATGATGATTCTTTTAGAGATTTTGATTTACTCTTAATCATAAAAAAATCACTTTTTGTGAAATTGCATTCTTCTCTCAACTCTTTATTGATGAATCGATTCTCTGATTGATTAACTGATGATCTGATCAACTTTTGTCATAATAATGAAATATGTATCTTGTTCTACATAATGGCGTATCATACATTTATGGATAATTAAAAATTAAAAATAATGTGTAATTTCAAATTATCAAATATGATGGGGCCCACTGTATAATGGTGCACAACTGTAGTGTCACATGGCACTGCAATATGTCATGAGGCAGCAGAGTGCGTCACGGCACCACTATAGTGTCATGTGACACTACAGTGTTGCACCCCCACTATTGTAATGCCACGTGGCACCATTGTAATGCCACGTGGCACTACAGTAGTCCATGTCAATCTCTGATATTCAATCAGTGATTGACATGTGGTAATTACTGTAAATTGAATATTTATTCTAGTCAGATAAATATCTAGATATCAGTTAATTCAAAATTAACATATCTGATTACCCATATTAACTAAATTATCTGTTATTTCACAAATAATAGATTTAATTAATTTAAATTATTATCGAATAATATTTTAATTATCTAATTTCACAAACTAGATATTATGCCTCACTTATCAATAATTATATGTATATCAATTTTGAAAATTACATTTATATATATAAATAATTCATTTAATTAATTAATCGCACATAATTATCTCATAACTATGTACTTACCCTAGAATAAAAATTCCTTTACAAGTTAGTCATTTTCTCATGTCCTGAAATATTTACACACTAGACTGCGTAGTATATTAATTAAACTCTTTAATTAATTAATTTTATTTATTTATTCCATTATTACTCCACTATAAATATGGAATTGCACTCTTAGCGATTATAGATTTTATTTACAGAGTATTCTCATGCAGTCCACTAATATAATCAATTCATGTAATTATGTCCTCCAATTATTAGTTCGTAAATTAGAAATGATTAAAATTACCATTTTTTACCATTCTAATTACCTTTTGATCTTTAAGTACCATTAATTAACTAGTGAATGCCTAATTTATTATCTTATTATAGATTTATGCTCAATAACCATTCAGTTCCAGAATTAACACTTAAGGAAATCAATATACAATTCATTAGGAAAACTTGGATTCTTAATCTTGTACGATCATGTTTTCAACTATGCATATCACTGAATCTCCAAAGTAAAAGTCACTAGCATGTTTTACAAACAAACCTTAACGAGTGAATCAACAGATCCAATAGACATGTATATGAGTTCATGACTACTCAGGATTCAGACTGATCTACATATGATCATCGAATTAATGTGTATTAAATATTTATTATGAACAGCACGTTGATAAAGATATTAATTCACATTGGTCCAGTCATATATAATTTCATTATATAAAGTACATTCACTAAGATGTTTATTCACATCAATGATCTGAATCTAGATCACGTGTATTCATAATGATTAGTGAACCGTACTAGCAACCATTCATTAAAGATTCCATACTTTAATATATTGTAATAATTTTATTCATTATCTATGATCTTAATCCTCTCATACTAATACAAGATCATAGTCTCATTAATGGATATGGCGTTTTCAGATATTTATATAAATGATTCAACAATAATTTAAAAGAAGAATTATAAGAAAAATTTAATGCTTATTAAATTTCATATCAAAAAGTCAATGCACATGCTTTGAGGGCATAATCCCCAAAAATCTCCCACTTACCCTAAAGAAAATGTGGTATCTCACTTAATCCCATGTTACACATTTGACCCTTAAACGACTTCGCATGAAGTATCTTGGTAAATCGGTCAGCCAATTTCTGATCCCATGTTATCCCTATAACAGTCAGAGCCAGATTCTGATCCAACGTTATCTTTATAATAGTTAGATCACTTTGGTGTATGACCCAAACGTCGAATTTTGACTATCCTTATTTGATTTCTAATCACTATATCCAGTGCGATTTAGGTATCTACCTAAATAAACAAGCATATAGTTTATCGTTCTCCTAATATACTTAAGAATGTGCTTTAGTGCAATCCAATGTTCCAAACCTAGATTCGATTGATAACGAGTGACAATTCCTACTGCATAATAGATGTCTGGTCTCGTACACAACATGACATACATAAGATTTTCAACTGCTAAAGCATATGGAATCTTTCTCATATCCTCTTCCTCCTGAGGTTTCTTAAAACATTGTTCCTTGTAGAGCACAATTCCATGTCTAGTCAATAGTTGACCTTTTTTGGAATTCTCCATAGAGAATCTCTCCAACACCTTATCAATATAAAATGCTTGAGAAAGTTCCAATAGCTTGTTCTTTCTATCTCTTAGGATTTGGATACCTAGAACATAGCTCGCCTCTCCTAAATCTTTCATTTAGAATTTCATAGCAAACCACTTCTTTACCTTTGACAAAGTTTCTACATCATTCTCAATGAGTAGAATATCGTCAATATAAAGAATTAAGAAAGCCAATATCTTTTTTTTTTATGTATTTATAAATACAAGTTTCGTCAACATTTTGCTCAAAACCATAAGACTTTATAATCTTATTAAATGTAAGATTCTAAGATCTAGATATTTGCTTTAATCCATAAATGGATTTAAGAAACTTGCATACTTTCTGATCTTACCCATTTTGTTCGAACCCTTCTATTTGCATCATATAGATTTTTTTTCAAGAGAGCCATTCATGAAAACTGTCTTAACGTCCATTTTTCATATCTCATAGTCAAAACTAGCGGCTATGGACAAGATGATGCGAATGGATTTTAGTATGGCCACAAGGGAAAATGTCTCTTCATAATCAACTCCACCCCTTTGTGTATAACCATTGGTTACTAACTACGCCTTGAAAGTCTCTACTTTCTCATCTACAACTCTTTTCTCTTGAAGATCCATTTACTTCCAATGAGCCTGACATCTTCATGTGGTCTACAAGTTTCCAAGCGAAACTGGATTACATAGATTCCATTTCCTGGTTCTTGACATCATGTCATTTCTCATTTTCAGGATCATCCATTGCTTCTTCATAAGATAATGAATCATCATTATCCGTGTCTGACACTAGGACAAGTGCCTCTAGTTCATAGTGAGCTAGTTATCTCAGAACCCTTCCACTACAATGTTGCACTGAGGTTTCCTTTGCAGGAATTGTGGTTTTTCTGGTTTGTCATTTATTAGTAGAAATTGATGGTGGTTTGATCTCATCATCCGTTAATTCCTCGAGAATACTTTACTACGAGGTTTATAGTTTTACATATAGTCATGCTCAAGGAAGGTTATATTTGTCGATACAAATACATTTTAATCCTTGTTAGTATAAAAATACCCATATCACACCTCTTACCTCGAGTCTAACTTTCCAGTCTTGGGTCTAAGAACATGAGCTCAACACCCTCATATACAGAAATGACGCAAACTAGGTTTGGAGCCAATCCATAATTCTAAATGCATCTTGCTTACAGACTTAGAGGGCACTACATTCAAAATGTAAGTTGCCGTGTGTAGTGCATATCTCCAAAATGTAAGTGACAGTGATGAGTAACTTAACATAGACCTAACCATATCCAATAAGGTTCGGTTTGTCCTCTTTGCAACACCATTTTGCTATGGTGTTCCAGGTGTTATGAGCTAGGATAAGATTCTACACTCTAGCAAATAATCATTGAATTCTAAATCCAAGTTTTAGACTTTCTTTGCATTAAGTAAGTATAACTATATCTTGAGTAATCATCAATAAAAGTGATGAAATACTCATATCCACCTCTAGCTTGTACATTGATTGGTCCACACACATCACTATGTACTAGTTTTAGTGGTTTCTTGGCTCTTTGGCCCTTTCCTGTGAAAGGATTCTTGGTTATTTTATCTTCTAGACAGGATTCACAAACATGCAGAGTTCTAAATTTTAGTTCTCTCAAAGCACAATGCTTTGTTAACCTGTTTAACCTATCTAGATTTATATGTCCCAACCTAAGATGTCAAAGATATGTGTTATCATCATAGAAACTCTATGTCATTTGTAACTTTTAGGTTTCGCTACTTTAAATAATTCAGAATTATTTAATGCGTGTTCAATCAGTTTAAGCATATATAGTCTGTTTATAACTTTTGCATGACAAATATAGAATCCATTCTTTGAAATAATAAACTATTTATTAATAAAAGAAACATAAAAAAAATGTTCTTGCAAAACTGAAAGAGAAATCAAATTTCGTGAAAATTCGTGAATATAATAAACATCATTCAAAACCAAATAATTATATCCTAAAGGTAAACGGACTATCCCTAATACTTTAGCTGTTACGAGCGCACAACTGTCAACTCTCAAAATGACCTCGCCATTAGCCAGCTCCATTGACGAATCAAGCATTTGTAAAGAAGAACATACATGGTTAGTGGCTCCTGAATCAAGTATCCATGATGATAAATCATATTCCATTAAGTAAGCTTCAAGTACAAGAAAATCATATAGACCTCTCTTTTTCAGGTTAGAGATGTCCTTGTTACAGTTTCTCTTCCAATGACCTTCAACCTCACAATGGAAACATTTTCCCTTGGGCTTATTATCTTTCTTGTTCTTCTTGGCATTTGGCGATGTCTTGAATTTCTTTCTTTTCTTGTTCTTAACTTTGTCCTTCACATTGCTCTTCTTCCTCTTATTACTATTCATAGTGGAATAAGACTTTTTTTGACAACATTTGTCTCGCCCTCTTTGGTCATCTAAGGTTGCGTAACTCAACAGTCTGCAGTTCAAGTTCATTCAACAATTGAGTTATGTTGAATTGCCAACTTGTTCATGACATAGTTGGTTGTGAACGCAGAAAAAACTTGTGTAAGCGACTCAAGTATAATGCTAACTTGAGTCCGCTCATCAATGATCGCCACATGTACATCTGTCTCGTGCATTATGTTGATCATGTTCAAAACATGTTCTCGCACAGAAGTACCCCTTCTCATCTTAGTTGTCATATAGCTGCTGGTCGTCGCGGTGCGTTCGTGGCAGAAGCGTCAAGGCGTTAACCTTTTAAAAAATTAAACTTTTAATAAAAATAATTTTTTAATAAAGCAGAACTTGCGCAACACCATGATAACTAAATAGAATTTTTTATTGAAAACTCTTTTTCAATCAGTTACGATCCATTATATATTTATAAGTTAAATCTACAACATACAAGATTAGGAATCATGTACCTCTTGTAGTCTATATCAAGTGTCATTACAAAAACTGATTGATCCTCCGTTTCCACGAAATTGTTCCAACGATCAATAGACTCTGAGATTCACACCAAGATCTTCCAAATCAATCCTAAACGCACTAGGACATCGTGGGCATGTAGAATATTAAAAGACTCTTTTTTTGTCTTGAGATGTTCTCTTTTTTTGTCTTTATATTAAAAGACTCTTTTTTGTCTTTAGAGATTCACTGAGAAAGACTATAGTGAGACAACTCTCTAAAAGAACATGATGACTATTCTTTTAGAGATTTGATTAACGTTTAATCATAAAAGAGAATCTATCTGACACCAATCATGTTCTTAATTCAACTCTTAATTGACAAATTGATGATCTAATGAATTGATTCTCTCTTTTTCTTTCAACAACTACATAGGCCATTAGAATATTACTGTATATATTCTAGATAATGGCGTATCAGATTTTTAAGAAAAAACTAAAATAATATTTAATTGAAAAATTACCGATTGTAGTGGGACACATTACAATTGTTCACAACTGTAGTGCCACATGGCACTGTATTGTGCCGTGAGCCAGCACAGTGCCTCACGACACCACTATAGTGATATGTGGAACTACTGTGTTGCACACTCACTATTGTAGTGTCACATGACATCACAATATTCCATGTCAATTTCTGATACCTTATTAGTGGTTGACACGTGACAATTACTATAAATTAAATATTTATTTTAATCAGATAATTATCTAGATATCAGTTAATTTAAAATTAACATATATGATTATCCCTATCAACTAACTTATATATTATTTTACAGATAACAGATTTAGTTGATTTAAATTATTATCTAATAATAATTTAATTATCTAATTCACAAATTGGATATTTTGTCTCATTTATCGATAATTAAAAAAATCAATAATTATTTATGTACATATAATTTCTTAAAATTATATTTAAATATATAAATATATTTAAATATATAAATAATTCAATTAATTAATTAATTAATTAATCACACATAATTATCTCATAATTATGTATTTTCCCCAGAATAAAAATTCATTTTGTAAGTCAGTCATTTTCTCATGTCCTGAAATACTCACACCTTAGACAGTGTAATATAAAAGTGACTTGGAGACTATGGACCTATAATTCTAAGCTCCAATAAATCAGATTATTAATTAAACTCTTTAATTAAATAATTTTATTTATTAATTCTATTATTACTCCACTTAAATATGGAACTACACTCTTAGAGATTATAGAATGTATTTACAGAGTATTCTCATAAAATTCAGTGACATAATTATTTCATATAGTTTTGTCCTCCAATTATTGGTTCGTAAATTAGAATTGGTAAAAAATATCATTTTACCCTTCTAATTATCTCTTTATCCTTAAGTACCATTAATCCACTAGTGAATGGCTAATTTCTAATCTTATTATAAATTTGAGCTCAATAACCATTCAATTGTCGAATTAACACCTAAGGGAATCAATATACGATCCGTTAGGAAAGTTTAGATTCTAAATCTTGTAAGATCATGTTCTCAGCCATCCACATCACTGAATCTCCAAAATAAAAGTCGTTAGCCTAATTAACTAATCGACCTTAACGAGTGAATCAAAAGATCTCAGGATTTAGGTTGATCTACATATGATCATCGAATTGATGTATATTAAATCTTTATGATAAACGGCACATTAATAAATATATTAATTCACATCAGTCCTATTATATATAATCTTATTATATAAAGTACCTTCACTAAGATATCTATCCATATCAATGCTCTGTATATGGATCACACGCATTCATAATACTTAGTGAACCGTACTAGCAACCATTTATTAAAAATTTCATACTTTAATATGTTGCTAACAATTTTATTCATTCCCTATGATCTTAATCATCTCGTACTAATACAAGATCATAGTCTCATTAATGAATAATAATTTAAAAGAATAATTATAAGAAAAATGTAATCCTCTTTAAATTTCATATCAAAATTTCATATCAAAATGTCAATACACATGCTTTGAGGTCATAACCCCAACAATCTCCCACTTGCCCTAAAGAATATGTGGCATCTCTCTTAATCTCATGTTATGCACATGACCCTCAAATGACTTCGCAGGACGTATCTTTGTAAAAGGATCAGTCAGGTTTTATTTCGATGCTATCTTCATAACAGTCGCATCTTTTCGATGCACGATCTCTCTTACATGATGATATTTCTTCTCTATGTGCTTGCCCCTCTTGTGACTCCTCGGCTCCTTGGAATTTGCCACCACCCCACTGTTATCATAGTATAGGATCAGTGGTTTGTCCATATCTAGAACTACTTCCAGATCAAAATAGAACTTTCTGAGCCATACCTCATATTTCGCAACTTCACAAGAAGCTATATATTTGGCTTCCATAGTGGCATCTGCAATGCTGGATTGTTTAATACTTCTCCATATTACAACTCCTCCACCTAGAGAGAGTACTGATCCAGATGTTGACTTTTGATTGTCTCTATCTGATTGAAAATCAGAATCAGTATATCTAGTGGGGTTTAGGTCTCCACCTGAATAAATAAGCATATAGTTTCTTGTTCTCCTAAGATACTTGAGAATGTGTTTTACTGTAATCCAGTGTTCCAAACCCGGATTCCATTGATAACGACTGACAATTTCTATTACGAAACAGATGTCCTGTCTCATACACAACATGACAACCATGGGATTTCCAACTGCTAAAGCATAAAGAACCTTTCTCATATCCTCTTCCTCCTAAGGTATCTTAGGACATTGTTCCTTGGAAAGGACAATTCCATGTCTGGTCGGTTGTGGACTTTTCTTGAAATTCTTCATAGAGAATCTCTGCAGCACCTTATCAATATAAGATACTTGCGAAAGTTCTAAGTACTTGTTCTTTCTATCCCGTAGGATTTGGATGCCTAGAACATAGCTCGCATTTCCCAAATCTTTCATTTGAAATTTCTCAGCTAACCACTTCTTTACCTTTGACAAAGTTTCTACATCAATCCAAATGAGTAGAATATCATTAACATTAAGAACTACAAAAGGCACTATCTTATCTTTGGTGTATCTATAAACACAGGCTTCGTCAACATTTTGCTCGAAGCCATAGAACTTTATACTCTCAGCAAAGGTAAGATTTCGAGATCTAGATGATTGTTTTAATCCATAAATGGATTTAAATAACTTGCATACTTTATGATCTTGCCCCTTTTGTACGAACCTTCTGGTTGTATCATATAGATGCTTTCTTCAAGAGAGCCATTCAGAAAAGCCGTCTTGATGTCCATTTTCCATATCTCATAGTCAAAACTAGCGGCTATGGACAAAAAGATGCGAATGGATTTTAGCATGACCAAATGGGAGAATGTATCTTCATAATCGATTTCCTCCATTTATGTATAGCTCTTGGCTACTAGCCATGCCTTGAAAGTCTCTACTTTCCCATCTGCACCTCTTTTCTTCTTGAAAATTTATTTACATCCAATGGGCCTGGCATCTTCAGGTGGATCTACTTGTTACAATTCTCTTCCAATGACATTCAACCCCACAGTGGAAACACTTTCCTTTGGGCTTGCCTTATTTCTTGTTCTTCTTGGCTTTTAGCGATGTCTTGGCTTTCTTTACTCTTTTGTTCTTACTCTTTTCTTTACCATTTTTCTTCTTCTTTTTTTATTCTTAAAAATATCGGAAGAAGGCTTTGCACGCAACATTTATCTCGCTCTCTATGGTCATTTTAAGGTTGAGTGACTCAAAAGTCTGCAGTTCATTCAACAATTGGGTCATGTTGAATTGTAACTTGTTCATAACATTATTGGTCATGAATGCAGAAAAAGCTGGAATGAACGACTCTCATATGATGCTCACTTGAATTCGCTCATCCATGGTCGCCCCATGTACTTCTGCCTCGTGCATTATGTTGATCATGTTGAAAACATGTTCTCGAACAAAAATACCTTTCCTCATATTACTTGTCATATAGCTCCTAGTGGCCTCGTGACGACTTTGATCGAACTACTGCCCAAATATTGCCTATAAAGATTTCATAATCTCATAGGTAGTCTCAATGCTTTCATGCTTGATTCTGAGAACATCATTCATGCTCACATGCATGTAGCACTTCACCTTGTTGTTTGATATGATTTAAACATCATGTTTGTCCCTAACATTCTTAGCAGCGTCAGCAGCGAGCTCCTCAGGACATTCCTCAGTAAGAACGAGCTTATAATTGATAACTGACATTCCTCAGCATTAAGTTCATATTTGATTTTCAAAGTACAAAATTATCACCATTCAATTTTTCAAGAGCCAGTAAAGCAGTAACAGAGTTGCCCATGGTATGCATATAATTGATAACTGAAATTTAAAACAAACATGATTAACTATAATTGATAAATATCTAGAATTCAAAAAATAAACGTGTTGTATGAATGCAATCATAATAAACACATAAATTTAGTATTTACTAATCACAATAAAACAACTTAACGATTAATGTGCCGCCTTAGGGCCGGTCAGATTAGCCTCAGACTGTTTGTGAGACATTCTCATCCTTATTAATTTAAACTTAAAAAATCTCATATTTTTCCTTTTAACAATAAGGTATCGTTTGCTTGGTCAAATGAGCTTAATTATGACTTTGTGAGTGTAACCCATTATTTCATTTTTCATGACTTCATTTAGAATATGTTGCCTTAGGGTCGGTCAAAACTAAACTACATCACTTCCTACTATCTTCTTAAGAAGTCCAACCTTGGTATTGGTACACCTCGAAACCTTCCTTAGAGGGATGAAAACAAAGCCATCTGGAGGCCCTCACTGCACCTCACGGTATTGAACTAATGATGGAAACCATAGGTTACATTGACATGTCAACCTTCTCTCACTCACTATTTTAGGATAATATGTTTCTATTTTAACTAATCAATTAATTCTAAATTAATTACTAGTTAAAATATAATAACCCTATAAATATTTAATTATCAGTTAATCCAATCTCATTGTTCTAAGTTCATTTAACTTTCTGAAGCGTCCAAGTCAGAATTAGGTGAACTCAGATTAACTAATTAATCATATTCATCAAATTTTAATAAAACTCTTTTACTAAAGTTTGTTAACCTAAAGGTTACTATAACATTTAGTGTTGTGTGATTACCAAGGTTTAACTAGTTAAAACCTAGCAGTTTACATGCAATTGATTTCATAAAGTAATACATATAAACACATTAAAACAATCCTAATAACTCATGTTTCTACAGATAAGATACATGATTAAACAAAACTCTGTGAGATTTTCATGTTGGGCATTTGATCGACTAATGTATGGATATGTTATCAAACATAACAATTAAATAATTATTTAACAATTAAATATAATAATAATGGATCGAGTGACTATTGAGTATTTCTAAATTACAACCCTTGAAATAAAGAAATAAAACTACAAAGCGGACTTCAAGAATACATATTTTCCAAATATTGCATTCTCCTCCTGATGTCCATCTTCATAATCTTCAAGATTTTGAACAGAACCCTTTTTTAATTAAAAAGCTATTTTTCTTAAGTAAAACAATTTCTATAATTATCCCTTTATATATAGTTGACTTTGACTTGGTCAAATAAAAATTTTATTTGATTTGATCAAACTTAGGTCAAACCCAATCAACCTATTAATTTTTAATTTTCATAAATTCAAAAATTAATAATTAATTTTAAAATTACATTAATTTCAAAATTTACATGGATAATTAAAAGAGTTTGTGTTTTAATGAAACACTTAGGTGATAGAGTTGGTTCCATGGTTTGCTAGAAACTTTCCTAAAACGTGACAATAGTTGTCACTGATGATTGGGCTCTCCGATCGCCGTCCACCACCACCGTTGCCCGTCTCACCACTGGCAGCCACCTTCCACGCCATACACCCACTGTTCTTCACCGGTACAGTACCGCCGACACTATTCACCTATGCCAGAATAGTAAATTTTTGGCATAAGCAGTGTTTTCAGGATGAACAATGTTTTCGCATGAACAGTAAATTTTCGCCGTTCGTCTTCTCGTGTTTGGAATAATTTTAATATTATTTAAATAAAATTACAAAAATTCCTACGCCTCAATTCAGCTTAAACAAGAAGTAAAAAAAGTATAACCTAATAATCACTATATAATTAATGATGTATTATTTTTCATATATTCAAAAAACATAACCATCCATCGCCATACATATCCCATATTATATGAATAATGCAAGCAAAGTCACACAACATTTAACATATAAATATATAAAACCGCTCTGATTCCTCATACTGGTCATCGTGGCGCGTGCACGGCGGAAGGATGAAGGCGCGTAGCCTTTTAAAAAATTAAACTTTTAATAAAAATCAGATTTTTTAATAAAACAGAACTTGCGCAACACCATGATAACCAAATAAATACTTTTATTGAAGACTCATTTTCAATCAGTCAGGATCCATTATATATTTAAAAGTTAAATCTACAACATACAAGGTTAGTAATCATATATTCATATATCTCTTATACTCTATATCAAGTGTCCTTGCAAAAACTCTTCGATCATCCGTTCCCACGAAATCATTCCAACGATCAGTAAACTCTGAGACCTACACCAAGATCTTCCAAGTCAATTCTCAGCGCACTAGGACGTGTGTGCACGTAGAATATTACAAGATAATTTTTCTGTCTCTAGGTGTTCTCAACACATGAGATCTAGAAATTTACTGAGAATGACTATAGTGGGACGATTCTCTAAAAGAACGTGATGATTATTCTTTTAGAGATTTGATTAACGTTTAATCATAGAAAAAAATCTCTCAGACACCAACCGTGTTCTCAATTCAACTCTTAATTGATGAAGTGATGATCCAATCAACTGATTCTCTCATCTTCTTTCAACAACTATATAGGCCATTAGAATAATATCTGTAGATATTCTAGATAATAGCGTATCAAATTTTAAGAGATTAACTGAAATAATATTTAATTATAAAATTATCAATTGTAGTGGGACTCACTGTAATTATGCACAACGGCATTGTGCCTCACGGCACCACTGTAGTGTCATGTGGCACTACAATATTGCACACTTACTACTATAATGTCATGTGGCACTACATTGTTGCACACTCACTATTGTAGTGTTGCGTGATACCACAAATAGTCTATGTCAATTTCTGATACCTTATCAGTGATTGACACGTGACAGTTACTGCGAATTAAATATTTATTTTAATCAGATAATTATCAAAATATCGGTTAATTCAAAATTAACATATTTGATTATGCTTATCAACTAACTTATCTGTTATTTCACAAATAACAGATTTAGTTTATTTAAATTATCATCTCATAATAATTTAATTATCTAATTTCACAAATTAGATATTTTGTCTCACTTATCGATAATTAAAAAAAATCGATAATTATTTATACATATATATATATAATTTTTGAAAATTATATTTAAATATATAGATAATTCAATTAATTAATTTTTAATTAATCACACATAATTATCTCATAATTATGTACTTGCCCGAGAATAAAAATTTCTTTTGCAAGTCAATAAACCAGCGCAGTATAGAGGTGACTCGGAGACCATAAACCTATAATCCTAAGCTTCAATAAATCAGATTATTAATTGAACTCTTTAATTAGATAATCTTATTTATTAATTTCATTATTACTCCATTATAAATAGGGGTGTTCAACGGCTGATCTGGCCTGCGTTTTGGAGGAAAACAAGACCAGACCAAAAATCACAGTCCTTCTATAAGGAGGACCGAACCGACCATAAATCTAGAAAAAATCTGGACCAACCAGACCGAGAATCAACGGTCAATTCGTACGCACTTGACGGACTAAGGGAGAGGGAGGGGGACTGAGCTGAGGGACAGGGATTGAGCTAAGGGAGGGCTAGAGGTGAGAGGGACTAACTACAGAGGGAGAGGGAATGGGCTGAGGGAGAGTTGAGAGGGAGACGGAGAGGCGAGAGGAGACGAGAGGGAGAGGCGATAGGGAGTCTGAGCTGAGGGAGAGGGAGAGGCGAAAGGAGGCGGGAGACAATCTGAGCTAAGGGAAAGGGACTGAGCTGAGGGAGAGGGAGAGGCGAGAGGCAGTCTGAGTTGATGTTGAGGGACTGAGCTGAGGGAGAGGGAGAGGTTATAAGAGGTGAAAGGGAGAGGTGAGAGGTAGTCTGAGCTAAGGGAGAGGGACTGAGCTGAGGGAGAGAGAAAGAGGCGAGAAGGAGAGGCGAGGGGCAGTCTGAGCTGAGGGAGAAGGACTGAGCTGAGGGAGATGGAGAGGCGAGAAGAGGCTAGAGGGGGGATAGGGCGAGAGGGACTGATTGAGCAGTATGAGCTAAGGGAGAGGGAGAGGCGAGAGGGACACATAGATTTCACTTCATTTAACCTAAAACCCTAATATATATAATATATGGTCGGTCCAGTCGGATCGATCAAGAACTAACAAAATATTTAGAGGACCGAACCGACCATTAACAAGAAAAAAACCATCCAGATCGATCAATTTTGGTTTGGACCAGTTCGGATTAAACGATCTGGACAGTTTTTGAATGCCCTTAACTAAATATATGAAATTGCACTCTTAGAGATTATAGAATGTATTTACATAGTATTCTCTTGTAGTCAACTGACATAATCATTTCATGTAATTCTGCCCTCTAATGATTGGTTCGTAAATTAGAATTGGTCAAAATTACCATTTTACCGTTCTAATTACCTATTGATCCTTAAGTACCATTAATATACTAGTGAATGGATAATCTATAATTTTATTATAAATTTGAGCTCAATAACCATTTAGTTCCAAAATTAACATTAAATGGAATCAATATACGAGACTTAGATTCAAAAATTAACAGAATAGCCAGCGTCGCGGCGCTGGCTTCCACCGCCGTGACGCTGAAAGTAACCACAAGAAGAAATAAGCCAGCGCCACGGCACTGGCTTCCCATCATCACGACGCTGGCGCATTTTATATTTTTTTGTGATTTTTTTACTCCAATCCAATCCTTGACGATCCATAATGTATAAATATAATATTTTAGGTCTTTTAGATGACTTTTGGATGTGGGAGACAGAGGAGAAAGCTTTTTGGAGAGGAAACGAAGACGGATCCAATCGGGAGATAGATCTCAACTTCAATTCATCCACAAATCTAGTTTTCTCTTCTCTTTTCCTCTATGTTCATGAATATTATTAGGATTTTTTCCCATTTTAGTATGTTCTAAATTTCTTATCTAGGGCTACGGCATAGTTAAACTATGATTCTTCATAAACTCTGATTTTCAATTCAATCGATGTTTATTTAATATTATCGAGTGTTATAATCCATTCTTAATGCTTGTGACCGTCTGACCAACTATTACATGATTTTAGATTTAATTCTGAGACTGAAAAGTGATGATTAAATTTGATCTTTATTTATAACACCATTAGAATTTTATGTTAGAAATAATTATAGATCTAGTGTAGTAATTATAATTTCCCATGCTTAATGAGTTTCAATTTATTTAATCTTGACAGAGATATGAGATTAGTATTTTTGATTCGTGGTTATCAATGCTTGAGACATATTGATAATTACTTTAGATAAATTCACTGCCAATAATTTGATAAACATTGATTGATCGAGTTTTAGAAATTTGAGCATGCTTAATTTGGTGAAATCAGAATCCCTAGATCTTTTATCTATTTAAATTTGAATTATTTATCTTTATCGTTTTAGTTCCATTAGAATTTTAGTTTAATTAAAACTCCCATTTTTGTCATTCTCAATTAGAATTAAGGTCTTATTAATTTTAATAATTAATATCAATCAATCATGTAGACAATACTCTATTTTTTAATAAAATTTATTAGTTGGCGTCGATAATGCACTTGGACTATGGAAAAATCGTAACAATTTCTCAAAAGTGAGTAAAGCAGTAACATGATTGTCCATGGTAAACATAATAATGATAACTGAAATTTAAAACATATAAGATTCAATATAATTGATAAATATATAAAATTCAAAAAGTAAATGTGATGCATGAATGCAACATAATAAACACACAAATTAAACATTTACTAATCACGATAAAACAACCCAACGATTAATGTGTTATCTTAGGGCCCTTTAGATTAATCTCAGACTGTCTATGAGATATTCTCATCCTTATTAATTAAAAGTTAAAATATCTCATATTTTCTCTTTTAACAATAAGGCATCGCTTGTTTGGTCAAGTCACACTATCCACATGAAATTTTAATTGTGACTTTGTGAGTGTAACTCATTATTTCAGATTCCATGACTTGATTTAGAATATGTCGCATTAGGATTGGTCAAAACTAAATTATGTCACTTCCTTCTATCTTCTTACGAAGTCTAACGTTGGTATTGGTACAGCTCGAAACCTTCATTAGGGGGATGAAAACAAAGTCATCTCAAGACCCTCACTATACCTCACGATATTGTACTAATAATGAGGATCGTGGGCTACATTGACACGTCAACATTCTCTCACTCACTATTTTAGGATTATGTGTTTCCATTTTTAACTACTTAATTAATTCTAAATTAACTACTAGTTAAAATAATAACCCTATGAATATTTAATAATCAGTTATGTCAATCTTATTGGTCTAAGTTTATTTAAGATTCTAAAGCGTCTAAGTCATAATTAGGTGAATTTCGATTAACTAATTAATTATATTTATCAAACTTTAATTAAACTCTTTTACTAAAGTCGGTTATCCTAAATGTTACTATAGCCCTTAGTGTGGTATGATTACCAAGTTTAACTAGTTAAAACCGAGTAGTTTATATGCAATTGATTTCATAAAATAATACATATAAACATATTATGACAATTTTAATAAATCATGTTTCTACTGATGAGATGTATGATCAAATAAAACTGTGTGATATTTTCATGTATGGCATGCGATCGACTAATGCATGAATAAGTTATTAATTGTAACAATTAAAATAATTATTTAACAATAAAGTAAAAAATAATGGACCGAGTGACTATTTTGTATGTATTTCTAAATCACAACTCTTGAAATAAAAAAAATAAAATTACGAAGCGAACTTCAGAATTACATATTTCTCAAATATTGCCTTCTCCTCCTAATGTCCATCTTCATAATTTTCAGACTTCGAACAAAAATCTATTTAATTAAGAAAAACTATTTTTCTTAATTAAAATTAATTTTTATAATTATCCCTTTAAAATTAGTTGATTTTAACTTAGTTAAATAAATATTTTATTTGATATGGTCAAACTTAGGTCAAACTCAATCAACCCATTAATTTCTAATTTTCATAAAATTATAAATTACAAATTTAACTTTAAAATTACAATAATTTCAAAATTTAAAAGGATAATAGATAGAGATATGGTTATCATCAAACTCAATCATAATATGGTTAGTTGGTATCAGGGTTTGTGCAAAATGTCCCTAAATGTGACAACAGTTGCCACTCACCACCATCACCAGCGTCTGCCACCACCAACCACCGTATGCCATCACCAACCATCGTCTGCCACCGGCGCCGATTTTTCGGTGACGTTGCCGGATTAGTAAATTCCAACGACATTTCCGGAAATATAGAATCGGCGCCGCCAGTTCCAGAAATCCAATTTTTGGTGCCAGCGTCGGAATTCTAAAAGAATTCCTATTTCTTTTCTTTTTCCTCCGTCGTTCGTCTCGTGCGTTCTTCGTCTTCTCGCAATCGGAATAATTATAATAAATATTCAAAATGTAATTACAAAAATTTCTACTTCCCAAAACAGCTTACACAAGATTTCAGGAAAAATTAAAAGATCAAAATCTTAGCTAATAATCACCATACAATTAACGATCTATTATTTTCTATATATTCAAAAAACATAATCTTCCTTCATTCATACATATCTCATATTATATGAACAATGCAAGAAAACCTACATAACATTTAACATATAAATATATAAAGACCGCTCGGATACCACTGGTTAGTCGTCGCGGCGCGTGCGCAGCGGAAGCGTGTGGCGCGTGGTCATTTAAAAAATTAAACTTTAAATAAAAAAATTGAATTTTTTAGTAAAATAAAATCGCGCAACGCTACGATAACAAAAAAATTATTGAAACTCTTTTTTCAATCAGTAAAGATTTATTATATTTTTATATATTATATTAACACGAATCATATACATCTTATAGTTTAAATCAAGTGTCCTCGCGAACCCGATCGATTCTCCGTTCCCACGAAATCGTTCCAATGATCAGCATACTACGAGATCTACACCAAGATCTTTCAAGTCAATCCTCAATGCACTAGGACGTGTGTGTGTGCACATATAATATAACGAAAATATTTTTTTATATCTAGATGTACTCAACAGATGAGATCTAGAGATTTACTAAGAATGACTTTTGTGAAATGATTCTCTAAAAGAACGTGATGATGATTCTTTTAGAGATTTTGATTAACTCTTAATCATAGAAAAAATCACTTTTTGATAAATTATGTTCTTCTCTTAACTCTTGATTGATAAACTGATTCTATGATTAATTAGCTGATGATCTGATCAACTCTTCTCATTAGAATAAAATTTGTATTTATTCTAGATAATGACGTATCAGATATCTAGAGATAATTAAAAATTAAAAATAATATTTAATTTCAAATTACCCAATACAGTGGGACCCACTGTATAATGGTTCACGACTGCAGCGCCGCATGACACTGTAGTGTTGCACCCCCACTACTGTAGTGCCACGTGGCACTACATAGTCTATGCCAATCTCTGATACCCAATCAGTGATCGACACATGATATTTACTGTAAATATCTAGATATCATTTAATTCAAAATTAACATATCTAATTACCCCTATAAACTATATTATCTGTTATTTCACAAATATCAGATTTAGTTGATCCAAAATATTATCTAATAATAATATAATTATCTAATTTCATAAACTAGATATTATGTATCACTTATCAATAATTAAAAAATAAACAATAATTATTTATATATATATTAATTAATCACACATAATTATCACATAATTATATACTTGCCCTATAATAATTTGTTTTGCAAGTTAGTCATTTTCTCACGTCCAGAATATTCACACCCTAGACTGCGTAGTATAGATGTGGCTTGAGTACCATGGACCTATAATCCTAAGCTCTAATAAACTAGATTATTAATTAAACTCTTTAGTTAAATAATTTTATTTATTAATTCCATCATTACTCCACTATAAATATGGAATTGCAGTCTTAGAGATTATAGATTGTATTTATAGCGTATTCTCGTGTAATCCACTGGTATAATCAATTCATGTAGTTATATCCTCCAATTACTGGTTCGTAAATGAGAGCTGGTTAAAATTATCGTTTTACCCTTCTGATTACCTCTTGATCCTTAAGTACCATCAATCCACTAGTGAATGGCTAATTTATAATCTTATTATAAATTTGAGCTCAATAACTATTCAGTTCTAGAATTAACACTTAAGGGAACGAATATACGTAGTTAGGAAAGCTTGGATTCCTAATCTTGTAAGATCATGTTCCCAGTCATACATATCACTGAATATCCAAAACAAAAGTTACTAGCTTGTTTTACAAACAAACATTAACAAGTGAATCAAAAAATCCAGTAGACATGTATATGCACTACTACACAATAGAGTTTAGATGATAGGTAAAAATCATCATTATAAACCTATATTGACGGCTGACCAGGTTATCATCTTTAGTCTTTTAAAAATAAAACCGTCAATATAGGGTACTGTAAAAAGCAATTAGATGACAAGGATTATCCTTCATCATAGGTGCCGAAAAAAGCAAATAGATGATAGGGATTACCCGTAAACATAGGTGCCGGAAAAAGCAAATAGATGACGGGGATTCCCCATCATTAAAGGTACCCTAATTCTTTTTTAAAAAATTGACATGGAAAGGAATTTTCTTCCCATGACAATCCTTCAACATGCTACAGTATCTGAAGCCTATCTTAAGCCTATAAACACACTAGCTAACAAGATAATCCACACAACACAGATGCTATATCTAAACATAAATCCTTATAGGAGTTAGCATTAAAGCCAATAAAATTATGATATGTTAAAGGAAATGAAGTAAAAGATCATATACAGCAGAAACATATACAAGTACCCTGAATTGAAATGCCTCCCATGATTGGATTACCATCGAGGAATCTCATATACCTAATGCTACAAATGCAATATTAGAAAAAAGTGGAGGGGCATTAAACAAGAAGACAAACTAAAAAAACAATAACTAAATTAATCATACAAGTGCCTATTCTAGTGTGTATATATATACTTACTCTAGTAGAGATTAAAAGTATATATTTTATAAGTGACTACGAGACCCCGAAAGACTGATAAAACAATAAATGATAAATATTTCATAACAAATAAAAATTAATAAAATGCTTATTGAATTATAGAGACATTAGATGAAATACAAACTTATATCTATAGTTATCCTCTAATGATTGAGTGAAAACTAGAAACAAGGATTTGTCTCTTGCCTAAAAAAACAAATTGGGATTAGAAGGAATACACCTTTCCTGAACAACGCCAAAGCTATTAGAAGTATCCTCATAATCTTAAATCTAACAAACTAAAATAAGAAACATGATTAATTGCATGAAGTAGTTGTAATAAAATATTCGAGTGATCGATAAAGAAATTATTAATAGCTTATATTATGACCTTATCTACCCATCAATTGATTCCATCCCCTAGCTATTTTTGTTAGAGTTCTTTGTTGCTTGTTTTAGTTGATTCTTTTTAATTATTATCTAATCTATCCTGAGATGGTTTGAGTGCTTAAGTAGTTCCTTTTATCAAATAAGCATTGTGCGGCCGTCCACTATTTGCTGCCAGGACAGACACCCTAAAGACCATGCCCATATGACAAAATCATACAATAAAATGAAAATTAGTAAGGTTTATAAACTTATAGAGGGTATTGTAAAAATTTTACTTGTTGAAACTGAAAGGGATGTTATTCCCCATCCCTTGTTTCCTAGAGTGCTAGGTCTGTTTGAGCCCAAATACTCTCGTAATTCAGAGTGAAATATGTTCATTGCTTCTTCTTAAATCTTTGCAGATCCATACCTCAAGGGACATGATTTAGAAGGGAATTTTCTATGAGACTCTGTGTCACTGGACTGCACCATAGATTAATGAAAAAAAATATTGTATGTAGAAATGGACATTGTCTAAAAATGTCTATGGAAGGCATTACCTTCCCATGGCATCCCTTCAACATGTTACAGTATTTTAAGCCTATCTTAAGCTTATAAACACACTAGTTAATAAGATAATCCACACAACACAGATGCTCTATGTGAATGATAAAAATTAGCATCTACAAACCTGGAAACTGAGACACAGCAGCTCTGTAAGTCTCTTCAATGTAATCATTGCATAATACTTGGAAACCACGATGATATTCTGAGAAGGAGTAATATGAAAGTGAGAACTTGATAGCTACTATTACGTGAAAGAGATTCAAGTAGACATTTACATGTTCAATTATCCTTTGTCTTAAATCTTCTGTAGCTTTATCAACCAAAAAGCCTCCCAATAAGTTCTTTTCTTAGGACATTAAATCATGGCATTTCAGTGTTCACTTTCTCTCCTAAAAGAAAAGGTACACCTTTTCCACTATTTAACCTTTTCCACTAAAGGGTCTTTGGATCAATTTTAGATTAATATAAAGCATAGGATCAATTGAACCAAAAAAACTAGAAGTGTAAACAAGCAACAATAAATGAGAAAGGAATATATGTTCTTTTGTTTATTATAAAAATGTCAAGATATTTTAAACAACAGTTTCCCTTCTCTTTGTATAATAAGGTAGCTGTAGAGTTTCAAAAAGAATAAGCTACTTGCAGACATGTCTTGTTTATTGTCTTCCCAAAATGGATCGTTTATTCCAAGAGTCACAAACTGAAAAACTTATAGTGAATTAAAGCAGAAATGAAGAAGCAGAGAGTACATCAGGACCATATAAGTTATTCAAAGTTTTCTATGGGAAAAATCTGTACATTTCACTTACCAGATTCCATCTAGGTATGATTGAGCTCATTGCAAGACTGTGAGTGTAATTATATTAGGATTTGACCAACAAAACTAATCAGAAACATATTTTTATAAAATTTTAAATAGAAGTGGACTATATGCTATATCAGTATCAAATGACCAAAATTCCTGAACACTACTGATATATGGAAAGAAATTCATGATGTATATGGAACAGAGATCAGCATTTACCTGATTAACAGCCATTCTTGCTTCATAGTTATCCACACAGCTTAAGGCAAGATCCACTTTACTATCTTCTTTTCCTATATAGTTTCCCTAGTTACCAGCACTACAAAGAGTATAGTGACTGAAATTCTTGCACACGACCTAGCATCGAAGCATAAAGTGTAAAGAAAAATAGTTTCTCTTCAATAACAAAGGAAATTGATTTATAAATAGGGAAAAAGTGTAAACGAACAAGACCACTACACCGACTGAAATTCTAGCACATGGCCTAGCATCGAAGCCAACTGATGGCTAAGTCTTGCACAAATTCATAAAGTCTCAACCAATATGAACACAACATCAAGCGATATGAGGGAAAAGGTAGAGATAACAGGAAACGAGGACTCACCATCCTAGCGAGATACACAGAGGACCCATGCATCTCATACCTGATTGAACACAACGAGCCAACGACCCTCGCACATCGCACGCCCAACCAACTTCAAACCCTAACCCATCAATCACGACTCACGGGATAAAAGAAGCTCGATCTCATAGAAGATTAAGAGAGAGAGAGAGAGAGATTAAGGAGAGAGAGAGAGAGATTAAGGAGAGAGAGATCGGATGGAGTAAATAAAATGAATGAGATTGGGTTAGGGTTCAGGGTATAAAAAGAATGGCATAGTTGTAATTAAATAAAACTTCATCACCAATTATGTATATATGACAATAACTCTCTCACTGCCATTCTAACTAAAGTACATCTTTTTTATGATCGTTTAAATACAACTTGTCATGTTATCTTAATCTATTATGATAGACTTGTCATCTTAGCTAAAAGTCTGATTTTCCTTCTTCCCGCGCCTGTCATAGTAAATAAATTCAGCTGTCAAGATATTCTAAATTTGTAGTAGTGAGAAGTTCATGACTACTCAAGATTCAGGCTGATCTACATATGATCATCGAATTGATGTGTATTTAATCTTTATTATAAACGGCACATTGATAAAGATATTAATTCAAATCGGTACAATCATATATAATCTCATTATATAAAGTATCTTCACTATGATATCTATCCACACCAACGATCTGAATCTAGATCACACGCATTCATAATGCTTAGTGACCCGTACTAGCAACCATTCATTAAAGATTTTATACTTTAATATGTTGCTGACAATTTTATTCATTACCTATGATCTTAATCATCTCGTACTAATACAAGATCATAGTCTCATTAATGAATATGAAATTTTTAGATATTTATATAAATTATTCAACAATAATTTAAACGAACAATTATAAGAAAAATGTAATGCTCATTAAATTTCATATAAAAAAGTCAATACACATGCTTTGAGGGTATAACCCCCAACATATATAAACTTATTTTTTTCTTTCATATATGTATTTTCGTTGTGAGATTAATTTATAAATTTTATATGAAATTTGTCTAATATGTAAACTAATGCATTTTACTCAATTTTAATAATAAATTATTTTTCTCTTTTATCAATTTGTTTCAAGAATTTTTTCTTTCATCCACTATGTATCATTATTATGTGTTATGTGTTATATTGATACAATTCATCTTAATTTCTATTCATCATACTTTCTGTTGTAAAATGTAATGTAAAAAGATTAATTAAGTATCTAACTTGAAATAAAGACAATGTTTATTGATTAATTAATTGAAAATTTAATTATTATGATGTCGTTTAATACTAAGTTTAGAGATAATTTAAAAAAATTAATAATGTGAGGATAAAGTATCCAAAAATTATTTTTTACTCACTTTTATATGTATAAAGATAAGATAATATAAGTAGTTATAAATATAATATTTTTTTATTCCTTCTGCTGAATGAAATTTTTTTCATTTTATTTCTAATGCTAATTAGATTAGTATGCACATAAAATGACAATAAAAAATATTAATTAAAAAATTGGTTTAGTTGAAGACTTTTTTTGGCTTACTATTAGTCTTTTAAGATTTACGCATAAAAATGATAATAAAGAAATCTTAGCTAAAGAAATATTTGGTTAACTTGAAACTTTTTTTTTGCTTATAATTATTTTGTCTAAGATTTTAAATTAAAAATGAAGAGAAAATGTCTTTAAAGATGATATTTAAAAAAGTAGTTAAAAAGATTTTCATATAAACAATTAGGACAATAAATGCAAAATGGTTGAAAAAGACCTTTCATATGAGTACTTGGGATAATAAGTACACTGTAAGGATGATAGGAAAAATAAAAAAATAATTAGGATAGTATTAATCAAAAATATTTTTCTAACTTCTACACTTTTATATATAGTATAGATTTGTTGTTGTTGAATGGCTGAGACATACTAGGGTTTCTGTTGTTGTTGAGCGACTGCGAGGAAGATAATGGGAATTAGGGTTTTGTTTTTTACGTGGGTGTTTTAGCGTGTCCTTTTGTTGGCCTTTCACATTAGTTTTTTCAACTTTTAGCATTAGTTTTTGGGACTTTTAAGTTTTAATATATTTGAGCTATTTTTTAGTTTTATAGTGACTAGAAGTGACCTTTAAATCAGAATATGCATAATTCTCTCATTAGTAATAATATTATTTTTATTTAATAATATATTAGGTTGAGTTAGATGATAAGTGTGTTATGGAGGTGTAAGCCTAGCTAGAATGTCCTATTATTACATTTACTGATTCTTATCAACAACAATCTTATTTAAAAATAAAAAACACAAAAATGGCAAAATGATGCCAAATACTGATTATTTCTTATTTAAAAACAAAGAATTATCATGGTGTCTTTCACAAATGACAAAACATTAGTTTTCTTTGAATGGTTAGAATTTAAAAAAAAATTGTGCCCGTGATTTAAAAAACATCCTCCAAATAGAAAACAATTCCAAGTATAACATATCAGACATTAATTCAAGGTATATTTAAACTAATATACCTACCAATTCGAAGAATTAATATAATTCAATTCAAACATTTAAACCGAACGATAATGTTGTCTTAAAATACATATAAGATTTAAGGTATTTTTTTAACTGGGTATAATGATAACTCAGCTTATTATCTCAAACATTTGGATGTTGGGCATGACCATTATCTCCCGACTCAGCAAAATAAAAAAAATATGTATGAATTTTATTTCTTTCTTTTTTTAAAGAAACATTGTTTGATATTAGCCTTGTTGGGCATAAGCTGCACAAAAAATTACTCCAAAAAAGTCTAGCGCATTAGACCAGCAAGTTCATGGTATTTTTGAAATAAGATTGTTGGAATATAATTGTAGAAAATTATATATCTAGAAAGTTAATATTGATTTGTTTGTTTTACTTGAGAATATTATGATTTAATGATGAGAATGTTAAATTATTTTATTTATTTTGATAGAATGTGGAAGTGAATGCTATAAGTATAATTATAAATTTTTAATTTTATCCTTAAACTGAATTATGTTTATGGATGAATTGTTAATTGATTTATCTTTCTTCATCTTAATTTATAACATGATAAAATATAATTGTTAATTTATTTATTAAATTAAATCTTCTTTTATTTTTATTCATTTTTACTTACCTGCTTACTAATATTTAATAGCTAAATTGTTACTTTATGATAATGGTTACATTGTAAATTTACCTAAAAAATATTGATGATGAAATAATTAATCAATAAGATACAAATAAAACAATGAGAAAGAATGACAACTAAAAAAATATAAAATAAATTTAATAGTGAGAATGTTAATTACTTTATTTGTTTTGATAGAATGTGTAAGGGAATGTTATAATAATTTATGAATTTATAGTTTTACCCTTACCCTTGAACTAATATATAATGCTAGAATTAAAAATAATTTCATATATCCAAGAGACTATAAACACATAATTTACCATACACATATTCCTATTAGTATTTCAAAAATAAAAATTACAGCCATATTGATTAATTAGTAAACAAATTTTAATTGAACACATTAAAAATATATTTTGATTGTCCAATTACTCATTGTTTGACATGTATATAAAAGATGATGTGATGAAAGTTAATTTGAGAAAACTCATAAAAAATAATTAATGAGAGATGTCGGGCATAAGATACCCCTCAATTTTGAGAGTATCAAGATACATTCAAATGAGAGTATCGTTGTATTTCGGATATCAAATTTTTTTACAACTTATTATATCAAACAAAGAGATATTTAAATTTCAATGATATTTCAGACATTTAGGTTAAGATACCTCTCTACCAAATTACCCTTCCGAATTTACCCCTTTGAAGCATGAGGTGGCCCATAGGATACCCATATGCATGAATTGACGTATGGGGTCGGAAGGGTACCGATTATTATTATTATTAATCAAATTTTAATGAAAAGACCAAATAGTTATAATTTTAAAATTATGTAAAAATGTGCCGTCCCCTCTTGCCTTCTAGAGATCAGATTGGGAGGGACTGAGTCTTAGTGCCCAGTGGATGAGTATTAACTCATCCTAAGTGTTGCTTATAATGCATATATAGAGTTGCCGGCCGGCTAGCTATCTATCAGTACCCCTCAACTATTGCATCCTAATTTTAGCTATCATCAGTAACTCTTCAATTTCTATAATTTAATTTGGTGTATGAAAGGTTATGTTGAGAAGGAGCTTAATGGGAGGAGCACAGCCACCGGTAGGCGGTGTCATTGCTTCACAAGTGAAACTGATGAATCCTCCGAGACAACAATTATGGGGAGTAGTTATATTTATAGGATTGGTTGTAACAGTGTTGGTGACTACCTCTTTATACTTGTTTTTCCATAGAAATCCTATCTTCCAATTCTTCAGGAAACGCGACTTACCACCTCCACTTCCAGTTCCAGCCAACCTTAAAACAGGAATTAAAATGGTAGTGGAGAAGAAGGAAGAGAAAAGTAGAAGAGTAACAACGTTGAGGAAATTCGAGATGGAGGAAATTAAAAAGGCAACCAATAATTTCAGCAGTGAGTGTTTATTGGGAACAGGTTCATTTGCAAACGTGTACAAAGCAAGTTTTGAAGATGGCAATTTACCACTTCAACTACAAACCTTTGCTATTAAGCGACCCCATCCTGATTCTTACTTCACTCTTGAAGACTTCCGAAATGGTCTCTCTCTCTCCCTCTCTCTCTCTCTCTCGCTCTAAAAATTATTCATTTAATTCACTTAATTAATATATGATCAATTTTAAATCTGCTTTTCTTAATTTGAATAACAGAAGTGAAGCTGCTTTCCAAAGTAAAGCACACTAACCTTTTAGCTTTGGTGGGTTATTGTGAAGAATCTGGTATGTTTTCTCTGATGGAAATGCCTAGAATGTTAATTAAGTGTATTTCCTTTAAAATTAATAAGCCGAATGCTAAGTTGCAGGAGGGAAAGGAGAGAAATTATTGGTTTATGAATATGTTCCAAATGGTACCCTGCTTGACTACATTCTAGGTGACTCCTTAATTATTTCTTTAATTACTTGTTCCTCCTTACTCATAGAAAATAAGAAAGAAAATTAAATAGTACGTAATTCTAGACTGACCAACAATATGGTTTGTTATGTAGGACGTGAAGGGAGGAGCTTAAGTTGGAGACACAGAGTAAAGATAGCAATAGGAGCAGCAAAAGGAATAGCACATTTACACAACGGATTAGAGCCAATTAGCATAATACACAGAGACATAAAACCAAGCAACATATTAATAGCAGAAGACTACGAAGCCAAAGTGTCAGATTTTGGATTGGTAAGAACAGGACCAATGGGAGACATATCACACGTGAGTAGCCAAGTGAAAGGAACACCTGGCTATCTTGATCCTTCTTATTGTTCAACTTTCCATCTCACTCCTTTCAGTGATGTTTATAGCTTTGGCATCATTCTTTTCCAACTCCTTTCTGCTCGTCCTGTTCTTGACTCTTCTCGTCCTAAGCCTCTCACTCATATTGTTGATTGGGTTAGACCGAGCTTAGAATTGGGAAAAGTAGAAGACATATTGGATGCTAATCTTCTTTTATGTGATAATACTGAGGAATGTTGCAGCATGGAAGTTATGTTGAAGATGGGTGAGATTGGTTTAAAATGCGTTTCTGAGATACCGAAAGACCGTCCGACTATGACCCATGTTTGGCAACAGCTAGAAGAAACTCTCCTCTATTATGATACCTCTAAAGTTCTTGACAAAAAGATGATACCCAGAAGATTAGATGATTCAAGGAAATTATTGGAAGAATATGAAATGGATTCACAAAGCTTTGTGAGCTTAGAAGGTATGAGACTGCAAAAGTTCCACGTAGAGATGGATTCTGTTTCATTTCAAAGCAGCAGCTTAAGGTGTTTCGACAACCATAGCTGTATAAGCATCGACGTTGAGCCCAACCTTTTGAAGACTGTAATTCTTTTGGGAAAGGAAAATTGATTGCGATCTGATCAGGAAAATATATATATATATATATATGACTGTAAAAATAGGAATGGAATTTTATTCATTTTGCTTTGCTTTTTTCTTTTCCTTTTCTGGATCATCATGATGGAAAGATGTTATGAAATAATTTTAACAATTCCTATCACTTTTATTGCAAGAATCGCTTTTATCTTCATGCATTGCAACACTAGTTATTTAGTTTATAGAAATTCAAGTCAAATCTTTCTTTTATTTAGCAAGTATAAATCCATTCCATAGTATAATATTGATACTTTGAGCAACAATTGTAATTAGAAGAGTTGGTGTTGTGCTAAACAAATTTGAATTATTCTTTTCATATTTTAACCATCACCCGCAATGATTATTGATGCTTAAAAGGGATACATTTTTTATTCTCCTTTTTGTTCTTCAAGACTCCTATAGTATAATTTTGAGTCTTCTCTTACTTTCTCATTTAATATAATTCATAAAATGAAATAATATTTTCAATTCAATAATAATTTTTTTATTATAAATAGTTGTTAATATTAAATATTTATAAAATATTATACAATTAGAAACCTAAATATCTATAAAGATTTATTATAATGAAGTTTATGATTATTTTTAAGTCAACAATTTATTCTTTTAAAACTTATAAAATTAACTATTATGTAATATTTATGTTATCAGGACATCAAAATTCATATAAATGAATTGAGAATTTTTTTTGAATAATTAAATTATCTTTCAATAAATAGAATCTTAAAAGTTGATGAATTTTCTATATTATACAAATATAAATGCTTATTGTACTATTTCAACAATATTATAAATAAGCTAATGTATAATTGTACAAGAATTCATGTCTAGCCGCGACGTCAAGAAGCTAGGAACCAATCAGGAAGGAGGAAACAAATAGTCAACAATGAAGCATAATTAAGATCGTCAAATAAGAGAAGCTGAGTTGATGAGTTAATTAACCCTTCACACCCGTATCTCAGAGGTCGTGTTTTCAAATCATATTTCACCACTCCCCTTAAAATTCGTAATGTAATTTGACAATAAAACAAAACTCAATGACCCATTCAATGCTAAACTCGATCAAGGAATCGTATCAACGGGATATTAGTATTCTATGATTTCGCTTGTTCTACAACTGTAAATTAATCTTCGAGGCAGGATTTGGTGGAACAAAAATATACCCATTGTTTTGTACGTAAATAGGAATAAATGAAACCTAAAAGGAGGCAACATAATCGACTTTCATTCGTCTATATTTTTTTTCTCCCCCTTGCGTTCATTATGTTTAAACTGTAAAATCCTTTGACATTTATTATTACTATATTTTTTTATTTAAATTTATAATTATTTTCAAAGATAATATTTAATTAAAAAATTTATCGTGTATTTTAAATTATTTTAACATGTGTGAAACACGTATTTTTCGACTAGTACTAAAAATTGACGGTAATGTTAGTAGCAGCTCGAATAATTAGTAATTAAGAAGATATATATACACACACGTTTAGAGAAAATTTAGTGATACCTATAATTTTGTCAAATAGTCAGTAATGCTATAGGCTTTTTGCAAGAATGACCTTATTATGAAAAGAATAGGCAAAAATGACATTTAAAAAATATTAAATGTAAATATAGTCATTTAACTAATATTATATAGCAATTGAAATGTTCCATTTCAAAAATATCATTGTTATTTAAAAAAACAAACTCATGCAAAACTTAAAAAAATATTATTATTACATATTAAAAATTAAAGATTGACATGTAAAATTTTAAAAATGACTCTAAACTACAATTTCCGTATTATATGTGGCGTTGTATCTCCGAGCAATAGTGTTGTATTTATAGTGGGCCGAAGCAGCAATTGGCAGGTGAAGCTAGCCCGACTAGCACTAGTAATAAGATGACGATGGTTGAGACGTACGCAGCCATCGGGTGGGATTTTGGGAGTGGGAGGGGAAGGCTAACTTGGGGATAGAGAGACGATAAATTAACAAACAGCTGGGGTCTGCCTTCAGCTCAGAGTGGAATTCACAGTAAAAAGGAGAAAGACTTCCTTTTGGTGAGAACGATCAGTGAGAGAGTCGATAAAGGGTAGCTGCGCAGAGCCAAAACAATAGTTGATAATTGAAATGTTTGAAAAACAATGTCTTTTACGTGATAGCCACAAGTCACAACAGTAAGTAAGTGTAAGAAAGCCACACAGGTCCGAGAATACAAGAGTGTGAGAATGGTGAGAAAATGATGGCGGGCCAAAAGAGGGTTGAGTTGCTGCCTCAATCAGAAATAGGGGTAGCTGCGGTTGGAAAAAGAGGAGGAAGGAGAAAGGAAAGCCTAGAAAAGAGAGAGCGTGTCGCGGTTACGCCGGTTTAGAAAGTAGCAAGTAGCTTGGCAAGAGAATAACGTCAACTTTTTCCCCATCTCGTACGTTACTGTAATCTTGCTAATTTATTAACATTTCGTCTTTGAATTATGGTAGTTCAATCATGAGATGATGTGCTTTCTTTCGCTTCATTATTTTTCAACAACTCCTGATAACCAACTTCACTGAAATTTGATTTCTTTCGGATGGTATGAAAGCCAGTTTCTTTAGAATGGTTTAAGGATTGCTTTTAAGCTTTGTGGTATTGTTTCTATTTCACGCTATCTTTTGAGAGCTAACTACATGAATAGTGTAGTCAAAGAATTTAACTTGGATTGAAAATCCATGAACTGGACAAGTTTGCAGGCTGCATTGAGTATTCGTTTAGTATAACCTCACACTCTTGGCTATTAGATACAAAATCTTGTTTTTGCTGATAGGTACAAAAATATGGTTTTCTTTTTCTGTGGGTAGATTCAGATTTTGGCAAATCGAAACTTACAATACCAATAACTCTACGAATCATTCCTCTGAGTACATATAAAATGTTTTTTCTCAAAATGTTTGTTTTGAAGACACAAAAAACTCTAAACCAAGATATCCACTCAATGATTATTAGCTCAATTAATGTTTTGACGTGTATGAGAATTCACGAATAAACTCCTGAACGAGTAATATTCTTCTTATATCATTTCCATTTTCTTGTCTTCAGATCTACAGAATGGATAATTCTGACTTGGAATTGGATGAGATGGAATTAGTAGCAGCAGCAGCTGGCTACCATTATTATAACAGTATAAGTAGCCAACCTCAGCCTAGTTCATCACCTAGCCGATGTGGATTTATAACTGAATTGCTGAATGGCCGTGAAGATGTATGTCGGGAAATGTTTCGTATGGATAAACACGTTTTTCACAAACTATGTGGCATGCTCCGTCAAAGAAACATGTTGCGTGATACGTCTGGTGTCATGATAGAGGAACAACTTGCAATTTTTCTGAACATTATTGGTCATAACGAGCGTAATAGAGTAATACAAGAACGGTTTCAGCATTCTGGTGAAACTATTAGCCGGCATTTTAATAATGTGTTGAAAGCAATCAAGTCTTTATCGCGTGAATTTCTACAGCCTCCTCCTCCTACAACTCCCCCAGAAATCCTAAAAAACAGTAGATTTTACCCATACTTCAAGGTATAATATCTAATCATACAATATTTTTAATTTTGTTCACGTTTTTTGTTACGTTCATTATGTTTTCTTGATATACTCAGGATTGTATTGGAGTTATTGATGGCATGCACATCCCTGCACATGTCCCTACCAAAGATCAATCACGATTTCGCAACAAGAAAGGATCTTTAACGCAAAACGTGTTGGCAGCATGCACATTTGATCTTCAGTTTGTATTCATTTACCCTGGCTGGGAAGGCTCTGCTGCAGATTCACGAGTATTAAGGGCAGTCCTTGATGACCCAGATCAAAATTTCCCACAAATTCCTGAGGGTATTGATAAATTTACAGCAAATTTTATCTCACTCATGATAGTTTACTATGTAAGTTAATATTATATCAGATATCGAAAATATTGAAAATATTACGAATCATTTTGTATTCCAGGAAAGTTTTATCTTGTTGACATGGGATATTCAAACATGGAAGGATTTATCGCTCCATTTCAAGGGAACCGGTACCAGCTTCGTGAATATCGAGGTGCAAATCAGCTTCCTAGAAATATGAAAGAGCTGTTTAATCATAGGCACTCGTGTTTGAGCAATGTGATCCATAAGTCTCTCCATGTGCTGAAAAGTCGATTTCCAATTCTAAAACTTGCACCACAGTATGCATTTCATATCCAAAGGGATATTGTTATAGCTGCATGTGTTCTACACAATTTCATTAGAGGTGAGGAGAGAAACGATTGGTTGTTTGCTAGTGTTGAAGGGGTAACAGTGGATGAATCACCTGCTGAGGATGATGATGATGATGAGTATCCAGATATGCTGTTGGCTACTTCAATACGAGAACAAGTTGCTTTCTCGTTTCGGGATTCACTTGCTGCAGTAATGTGGGATGACTTTATACACAAATGGGATCAATGGTGACTGGTGAGCGGAAATGCTATTGCTATTGCTAGCTATCGAGTAATTAATTAATGATATACTTAGAAAAATCCGTCAATTGGTGATCATTCTTTTGGTGCTTGTTCGTTTGAAATTGACTGAAAAATCCCTTTTGTTTTATCAAAGCTGGGAATTAAAGTTCACATATGCTCTTGTGAATGTGAAAGATTATGTTAGGCGAATATAGACGGTCAGATGATTTTTCTAATGGCAATGGTGGTTGATGTTTATGAATTTTTTTACCTATATTCCTTAATAACTGAGCTGAGCAGTTTGGATCTCAATGAAATCAGTTCATATTGTGTAGACTTGTGCAAAATGAAATATAACGTTCATCTAGAACTGCCAGAGAGAAATGAATGTAAGTTGCAGTGTCTGACGTTTGGAAAATTTTCCCTTTTTCGTATATATTCATTTGAATATCTTAGAAGCTTTGGCGTCCCTTTTGAGCATATATTCATTAGAATCCTTCTTCAATAGTCACCAAGCGCAGTCATAGACTAGAATACTTCTGCAATAGGCACCAAGCGCAGTCAAGAGACTAGAATCCTTCTGCAATAGGCACCAAGCGCAGTCAATAGACTAGAATCCTTCTGCAATAGGCACGCGTTATTATGAAGATGATGACTACATGCAATAATCGCCATTATTCTTCGGTTCTATTTGTCTCATAAATTCATTCCATACAAACGGAAACGAACCCAACCAAACTCCTTCCCGGGCTTTTCTTCAGGTCATTTTCAAAATTCGGAAAATGGTCAAATATCTATCAATTATTTTAAGCTACAGATTAACTTAAATTAAATTAAATTTTAGTTATAATTAATTTTACACCGACTAAAATAATTAATCATATTTTTAGTGATCATGTATGTTAAACATTTAATGTTGATGTTATGAAACATATTAATCAACGTGAATACACTAACCGTGATAATTGATATATCATTTAATAATTTAAAATTTGATATAATTTTTTTGAAAAATAAAAATAAAACATTATTTTCTTGTTTTTTTCAACCTTAAAAACTCGTTGAAATCACTGTGAACCGCCGCCACCCGCGGATTGGACCTAGCCCCCCACCTTCCCGTCCTTTCTTCAGCCACCATAAATGGCCGCTGGCATTTCCCTTCATTTCTTTTTTTGTCTGAACCAATTTTCATACGCCATATATGGTAGAAAGAAACAGCACAAATAATACATATTTTCTGGAATATTATTCCACCTCCAGAAACCTCACACTCTTAGTTGAGTCTGATTTTGCTTTACGAAATGCCAATATGTGGGATAAGAGCAATTTATGTTGTCGTTCCGAGACGATGGGGCTGTAAGCCATGGTTTAAACTCCTTTTCAGTAAGATTAAGATTATCGGTTAAGCTATTTCCAGGTAACTGTTTAATAAACTTTATTTCCATTCCAGCTCGTTGAAAACTGGAGTTTCAATGTACTTGGCTTTTAAGCTGATTTATTTTTGGTTTGGTTGGTCGGCCTGGACTTCTTCTTATTTATGTATAAACTTTCAATATTGTTAATGCGGTCAGCTGGACTTGATCAGCCGGGAAACATGATTTATGTGGGTGTGCTTGTAAATTCCCCGTGGACTTCCATTAATTTGAGATTGAAATGAATCTATGTAAAATGAAAATTTTGTTTTTTCAATGCCATTGAGAGACATTGCAATCAAGTGGCCTGGTTGAATCTTTGGAGATTGACATTAAATGTCTTATCTTTACACAAGTTTGTTTTTGTACAAATTGTTATTCCATTTTATAACAAATATTAGTTCCTGGTTGTGGGCGTAATAGGATCTATTCTGATCTCCGTGGCTCCGAACTAGCCGTCTAAAACAGTTTAAGAACACCAGGAACTTCGTTGATTTCACGTCATCAAATGCCAATGACTACCAGCACCAGGTTCCATCTCCGTGTTTCTCTAGGACATGACACTTTGTTTGGTTGTGAAAACATTAGCTAGTTCATAATTCCTTTAGTCCTTTTCTATCCCCCTTTCTTATTCAAAGACTATCTTGGCTGCTAATTGAAGCAACAACTGTCTCTCTCTCTCTCTCTCTCTCTAATACTGACTAGTAGGCGATTACGAGCTTTCAAGCGGTGGATGAAATCCCAAGAAATACAGTATAGCAGTAACCTCCAATTCATAGATGGCAATGAAGAAGGAATAGCTGTAAAAGCCTTGTGCAATTTGAAGGAAGGCGATGCAGTAGCCAAAATACCCAAGCTTGCGTGCCTCACCATCAAGACCAGTGCTGCATGCTCCATTATTAAAGACGCCACTTTGGACGGTAGCCTAGGCTTGTCGGTCGCCCTCATGTATGAAAAAAGCTTGGGGGAGGACTCTCCTTGGTCTGGTTACCTCCAACTCTTGCCTGATAAAGAGCTTCTGCCATTTCTTTGGACTCCAGGTGAAGTCGAGCAGCTACTTCAGGGGACTGAGCTCCACAAGGTACTTCAAATCAGTTAAGTTAAAAATACACCTCCAAATTTATCATACTCACGTGATAGATCTTTATGTCATATACTGGGTCTTCCTTCTCAATTTGAACGATGTAGGTATACCACAGAACTGGCTGTCCATTGAAATTCATAGGTGCATATGTCTATATGAATAGACACATACATTTACTTATGCATTTGGACAAATATATAGTGTTGTGTTGGTCAGGGGGAATAAAATATTGCTCGAAGTTTATTCATTTTATCTCGGTTCTTGTCCTCGCGGCCTCTTATTTCAATATTCTTTTGATTTGACAATAAGAATAATTTGTTTTAGGTAGGTTTTTGGAGAATCTTTCACATATTGATTTGATAATAAGAAAAAGGTTATGGGAGAATTTTTCATAGGTTGATTATAATCTCTTGTTGATAATTTGTTTTACACTTTTTGGCAGACGGTGGAAGAAGACAAAATTCTTATGTATGAAGACTGGAAAGAGAGTATTCTCCCCCTTATTGATGCGCTGCCTATGGAACTTAATCTTAAACACTTTGGAGTTGAACAATACTTTGCTGCCAAAAGCCTTATTGCTTCACGATCGTTTATGGTTGATGACTATCATGGGTTTGGCATGGTCCCTTTGGCAGATCTGTAAGTTATACATTCTTGTTGCCATTATCTAGTCTTTTTAAAGGATTTTGTGCATTATTTTAGCTGTAATCAATGAATGCTAGCTTAGAAATTTTGAAACTCTCATTCCACAAAAGTATTTGAAATTGCATGAGCTTTATGTCTTTTTGCTGGAAATACTAATCTACAGTGGAACACCCACCCCGCACTTAAAAAAAAAATGAAATGCGGAAAGGATTTAATGTTTATTAATTTCAGTTACAATTTCTCAGATATAAAAGTTAATCAAAAACTTAATAATCTCTTTAATCACTTTTGAATTGTGCAGCTTTAACCACAAGACATGTGCAGAGGATGTACACATCACTTCAGTATCCTCTCACATTGACTTTGACAATAGTCCTACCAGTAACAGTGATGTCTTTCATGATAATGATGATAAGTCTGATGGCGAACAAACATGGCAAAATTTCACTGGGTTAGACTCTGCTCTAGCTGGGAAGGAGAGTGATAATGATCTGGACGTTTCTATTTCAGGAGATGATCCAACAATTTTGGAGATGATAATGGTGAAAGATGTCAAAGTTGGAAGAGAGGTTAGATTTGTTTTCTTCTGTCATTCTATCATCTGGTCTTGTTTCGAATTATATGATTCCTTGAAACTAAGCAGCTATTTGTTTTTGGTAAGTTAGTATTACGGAAATGTCATTACAATTATCAATATTTTTCAGTGTAAAACATAATACGTTAAATAGGCTAAAATGCAAAAGAAAAAGTTCTACTTTGATCATTTTGCATTATCTGCCTGCATGACTGTTTTTGGCCAATTTACTCCCAGTTGTTTAAATGGGACGAGGCCCAATGCTACCAAATTTCTGGAGTTTCGACGTTTTCAATCTTAAAAAATTAAATAATACGCTTCATAGAACTGTTTACTTCAAAATTTTGAAAAAAGAATTTTGTGACTTGCATGTCAAAATTAACAGATTTCAAAATAGACGAGAGTTGATGCATATTAATATCTGAATTAACTCAAAACTTAATTTATATGGCAAATCAAGCCACATTTAATATGCGGAAATTCATTGGAAGATAGAATTTATGTTGAAAATAGAAAAAATATGGTCAATTGATGACATGCAATTATGTCAAAATTAACATATTTGTGCAAAAGGAGGAATGGATACTAATGATTTAGATGTATCCCATACCCAGCTAATTGTTCAATAGATGTATCCCATGCCCAGCTAACTGTTCTTATTTTTTTCTTTTGCTCCTCTCATCAGATCTTTAATACATACGGTTCATTGGGTAATGCTGCACTGCTTCACAGGTATGGATTTACAGAGCCCAATAATCCATACGACATTGTCAATATCGATTTGGAACTGGTGCTTCAATGGAGTTCATCTCTGTTTTCTAGCCGATACAGTAGAGCAAGGCTGTCACTATGGAGAAGATTGGATTATTGTGCATGCGAAAGCGAGAACTCTGAATATTTTGAGATTTCTTATAATGGGGATCCGCAAATTGAGCTCCTGATCTTATTATATATAATGTTGCTACCCGAAGATGCATACCATAAGTTGGATATTACCGTATCGACTGCAGGGAGTTATAGTGGACCTAATACAGGCATTATGTTTTGTGAAAAGAGTAATATCATGTGGACAAGCGCTTCAGAAATGAGCAGGGATTTGTTGCTGACAAAGAGTGTTTGCAAAGCTCTTGTGTCACTTGCAGATATTCGAGAGAGTTTGTATGGTTCAAGTTCTTTAGAGGATGATGTTAAAGCACTAGGGAATTGTGGTAAGCAAGAGAAGAAACTATACCATTCTTTGATGTTGCGTGTTAGCGAGAGGACGATTCTTAAGAAACTGAGTCATGCAGCTACTGGTAATCAGTCTTTTAGAACTGCAAAACGAGCCTCCAGAAGATAAAAGATTCGAAGCACTAGAAAACTATTCTTTCTATGCCTGATAATTTTCTCCTGTTTGGGGTTTGATGTTGGACAATTCTTTTCATGGTTAAATTTGTAAGTGGATAACTAACTGGAAAGTAATGTTAAATTTCACCAAATCAATCAGCTGAATCGTTCTTTGATTTTCGTGGGTATAGGGGTTGGGCCTAGACTTCGACTAGAGCGTGAAATCTCAAACGTATGTCACGGGGTCCTAAGATGTGACCCCGGTAAATAATGCCTCATTGTCCCTGAAAATTATATAGAGTGAGTTTCGAAACTGAGACATCGACGATTATCAATCTATGCCCAGCGTCTGCCCACCACTAAGCCGATCCCACAGGGTTTGAGCTGAATTTTTCTTGGAACAAAGTTTGTTGATTCTTAAAGAAAAATTGACACCCTCTTTTTGGCTCCAAGGGTAAATATTAGGATGACATTGTAAGAAAGAAATAGGTGGTGTAGTGGCGAGGATGGTGATCATATCTCTTCAGTTTTTTCTTTTTTCCTCAATTCAACAATTTGTAAACTTAGGAAGTGAATGGTATCTCTTAATTTTCTTAACACTTATCTCCCTCTTGGCCTTGTAAAGCTCTTTATCTGCTCATATACTATGCTCCTCTTGGCGTTCGATAATAGTGTTGCAGAACTAGTTCTACTTAATCACGAGGACTGATCTAGTATTATGGTCTGAACCTGGATCTAATAACTTCTTTAACGTAATTTAAAACAGAGGATGGAAAATCGATACAAGATATATCAAAAAACGCTGTATGGATCTTGAGGTGGCTTCAACTAGCATATGCAAAGGCTTTAGAGGAAAGTAAAGAGTAATATACAATGGAAAATGTTATGCAAAGAACGAACCGAACCAACGTCACTTCCTTCCTTTCTCCAAGTATACCGGCTTAAAATTCAGTATCAAAACAGGATACCATAACTTTTGAGACCATTGACCTTGCAAAAGGTATGTAGCTCAAGCTATACCTATTAATCATTATTCCAAAAGATAATATGCATTAATAATGAGTAGTAGCATACACTAGCATTAATGATACAACAAACTTGCAATAAACAGTAATTAGATTTATAAGTGAAATGCTTGGTAATGCAGCATGTATACACACAGACAAACAAGATACTACAGAGAAATACGGCAAGTGCATAGGTGAGTATCCACATGACAAAAGGAAATTTTTTGAAAAACGTCCAAAAATAGACAACCAGACAAACTTTTTCCCCTTCACATTTGATAGTAAAGAGCTTGGAAAATATAATGGTTTACCCAAACATTCCATTCTACACTAAAAAGATTCTTGCTTAATAAGAAGCTAAAAGTTGTTTGTCGCACTAAAGTTCTCAATCGACATGTAAAAATTGAACTTTAAAGGGAGTGTTCAAACAGCTAAGACACATGAGTGAGGTTGGATATAAAGATAGCATAACGAGTACTCTGACATACCAAATTAGCGCACCAAATTCTAGAATGATAGCAACAAGTGTCAATAGCTTGTTATGAACCTGCTCAATGAGAGTGCAAGTAAGACTTATAACTGCTTGCGTGAATTAAAATAGTTAATAATGACTGCGAAAATAAAGATCGGGAAGAAAAATTGAGCAGCCATGGAGTAACTTACATAGAGAGCACAAAGTAGAGCAATTATTAGACTGGCAAGGTACAATGCTGTTGCATAAATACGAACAGGATCAAGCATCATTGTCATTTGCCGTTTAGGGCCTATCAAAAATGCTGTGCTGCCACAAAAGGAACTCAATTTTAAGTTCAACACACAAAGAATTAGCCTCAATGAAAGAGGAGTTGGGGGAGAAACAACAGTTTTTTTTTTGCCATTTTTTTCCCATCTTCTGGATAAAAAATTCAAAATGAACTTTTGCAAGTAAATATAGCTCATTACTTCGGGAGGAAAGTGCATTATTCTATAAAAACATTTCAAAGGTTCCCGTTAGAAACCACCAAAGGGAAATTCGCAAAAACCTAAGTTCAAGACTTTCAGAAAATACAATCCGTTTGCCTTTCTTCGGATATTTTGGCATTGGTAAGCGTGAAAGTTCTTCAGGCTTAGAATATTTATTGATTACAGATGGAATTATCCAAGCTAAGTAGACATACTAATCTAAAACAGTAGTTGAAACTCCATAAAGTCATAGTCACTATAATATATAAAAGAGAACCACATCAATAGACTTCCTCTGACGTTGTTTAGCTAGTGAATAGCAAAGCATGGCAGATAGTATACACATTCAAACACAAACCTTCCAAGTGAAAGCAAATTGCCCATTGTGAATGTTATTCCAAACTTGATTGGATTGAAGAAAACAAGCATCGACTGCCAAATGCAAAGAAAAGCGTTTGCATATTAGTACCTTTGAAGAAGTCCTTAAACTAAGTCACAACAGTCAAAGATGTATTTGAAGCCCTATTTTCAACTGAAAACCATAACTGTATAAGAATTTTATCCATTTTCTAGCACTAAGTTAAACAAAAACTATTAACAGATAAATGACAAGCAAATCCTTCCCAGGAACTTTTAAAACCCTTCTCATCAAAACCATACAAGTGTAAAGCAATATGGGCATTCAAAACTGTCATGCATTTTTGTTGAAAACCAGTAGTTATTCACCAACAGGGGCCAAAAATTGTCTGCTTTGGTCACTTTTAATACTGCCTTACATGAGATTGAAATAATCTCAGATATATATTGTTTATTGCAATGAAGCATTACATCTCCAAGGGGAAAAACCCATAATATTTCAAACTTATAGTTTCTTTTTTGAATTGACAATAACTAGCTCTCTTAGAACTATGATTTCTTCTAAGGGCGCTTTGGACATTGAATTCCATATTCAACAATCTCAAATATGAGAGCTCGCATCATTTTTCCAATATCGTCACTAAATGATATTCTAGCTTCATGTTATGAAGAAAAAGTATTTGGCTGCCGAAAGAAGTATTCACATTCCAGCCTAGCAATACGGGGAAATTGGACTCTACTTTGTCAGTTGTGAACATACCAATAGAGTGCAAGTCAAGCCAGCAGAGAAGCATATCGCAAAACCGTAAAATCTCTGTTTGAGAGAGAAAGATAAACATTAGGGGAAACTGATACAGAAAACAATTTGAAAGGATAAATTTTAGAACATTGGGAGGACAATTTGCTAGTCATTATATCCTTCAAGGAAGATTTGTATAGACATCAATTTATCTACTACATTTTCACGGTTCTGTGGGGAGTGAATATAGTGACCCAGAATTTTCTTCTTTTTAAATCAGTCAAAAAAATTTAATTTTGTTCATGTTTCAGCTGGACAATTGGAACAATGTACTTTACAGAGCAACCCTCTGCAGAATAAGAGAAGGCGAGGGCTAGATATAGATCAATTAAAGTGCACAATAATTCCTTCTACTGTGTAAGTATAGCTGATACATAAACAAATCTGATCCGACTACATGATCCGGCCTACTGTGTAAGTATAGCTGATACATAAACAAATCTGATCCGACTACATGATCCGGAGTGAATTTGAAGTCAATCAACATAAAGCAAGTGATATTTTTTGATCGGTAACATAAAGCAAGTGATTCACTCGAGCAGATGCAAGTATGTAACTACTTTGCTGGATAGAGAATGTTTCCACTTCAACTTAACGCATTACAAAACAGTCGATGAGATCATCGAACATGTATAAACATAATTTGGAAAAGGGGGAAACCTCTTTGGCGGACAATGTGCAGTTGCGGTTGAAATCATCCATAAAAGAGAAAGAAGTAGGATCATCAAGTGCAGGAGTTGTAGTTTCATGTCCGTCTTCCACCTCCAAGCCAACTAGCATCTTCATCTTCTCGAGCGCATGGTTCATCTTGTCCATCGCTGTTAGGTTTTAATTTCTCGCTCTGCACACGGAGAAACTCAGGCACATGCAGAGGGAGTGGGTCTGTCCGGAGACGGAGACAGACGGATGTATTAAAATAATTTTAATAAAATTTCTTGGTTTTTCTATGGTTTTTTTATTAAAGTAGATCCTACACCAACTATTTTATTGAAATAGATTTTTATATTAATTTTCGTTTATCCCTGATCTTTAGTTCACATTCAATTCAAAATCAATTGGTAAAGTTACTAAAAAACCTTTCATGAATTCTAAACTACGGTTTGAAAAAAGAAGAAGATGATTATATGAAACCTCATCCCTTCGTCTTGTTGTTACTATCTCTCGCTCGAAGTCGCAACATCTCTCTCTGCAAATCCTTGAGCATTCGTCTCCCACAGGAAGGAAAAACAACAAGGTAAGTTTTCGGGTTCTTGGATTTTTGTTCTAGATTCTGATGTATTTTTCGGGTTTCTGAGGTGTTTTTTCTGGGTTTCTAAGAGATTTTTTTTCTGGATTTCTACATTTCTATTTTTTGTGGATGTCTGAATCACAACAAGGTTAATTTTTTTAGGTTTCTAATATTTTTTGTCTGGTTTCTAAGTGTTATTTTCTGGGTTTCTGAGGTGTTGGTCTTGGTGGGTATCTATTTTCTGTGTTACACTAGGGTCGTGTAAGCCTCGTGTAGCCTACACGAGGGTTGAACAAGCCTCGTGTAGGCTACATGAAGACAACACCATGTAAGCCTCATGTACGCTAGGGGTGTCCAAAACTGAACCGAACCGAAAATGATCGGCTCGGTCGGTTCTTTATGTATGTTCGGTTCGGTTCGGGAAAATCACTGAATCGAAGTTTCGGTTCGGTTCGAAATTTGGTGGTTTCGAATCAAACCGAACCGAAACTTTAAATTTATATGAATTTTTTATTTTTTATATATAATTTCTTATAAAATCGAACCGAAGCAAAGCTTTAATTTTATATTTATTTTTGCAATAATATCGTTAAAAATTATTTTTAATTAATAATATCGACCCGAAGAATCGAACTGAACCGAAGAAACTTACGGTTTGGTTCGATTCAGTTCGGTTCTTTTAGTATTCAAGGTTTGGTTTTGTCGCCGAACTGAAGTTTCGGTTCGATTTGATATTTCGTCAAAAAATCGACTTAACCGAACCGTGAACACCTCTAATGTACGGTACATGAGGAATATACCAGGATTGTGTACCCCTCATATAGTCTATGCGATGACTACACGAGCATCGCGTACATTTTCTGATCTGATGTTTCCTTGAATATTCTACTGGTTATGGCTTCATCAAAGATGCACCTAAGTTATGTCTATGACGTTAACACAATTTCAAAAGCAATGGTCGATGTAAAGTGTAATAACCCACTGCATAGAGGTTATCAAGACTAAGCCGACAACTCCTCAAATCTCTCTATTTCATCAAATCTCTCTATTTAGGGAGACATAATTTGGCCATCTCCTTAACCTCCCAGCCCTGAAGTTTTCAACAACTGTTTGCAACCAGTTGCTGGCCAGGGAGACCAAATATGTCAACAGCACTTCATCTGAGGAAGAAATCTGGTTTCATGTCGATGAGGAACCACTGTGCTTTTCCAAGAAGGAGTTCTCGTTGATGACCAAATTAAAGTTTGGTGAAGTCCGGGATGAGAAGAAGACTCATGGCCCCAACAAACTCTCTACCTATATTTTCCCAAAGCCCAATCAATAACCATGGCTGAGTTAGAGGAGAAGTTTAAAAAATCTAAACATAAGTCAGATTCTGATGGGGTCAAGATGACTCTGATTTATTTGTAGAGCATTTTGTGTTGGGGAATGAGAACCGTATCATGATTGAGAAGAGATGGTTGGTTTTGGTTTACGATCTTGAAATGTTCAACCAATATTCTTGGGGAGAGTTCTCGTTCTCCAACGATGAGTGAAAATATGAGATCATGAAGTGTCCACAACAATAGAATGAGTAAGTAAAATATACATTTTTTGAAAGTCCACTTAAAATTTCATACATATTATTTAATTATGTTTTTACATTTCATGTGTTTTGTAAATTCAATTGTGGGGTATTTACCTTTAAGTTTGTCGAAACCTTCACATATGGGAAGAACCTCTAAGAAATAACTTAACAACAAATGTCAGATGTATCAAAGACAAATTGCAGTTGAGTTATTTGCACATGGCAATGTTGTTCCGAAATAATATGGATATATTTTATGAATTTTTATTTTATTAAAGTTATGAATTATGGATTATAGAAATATACTTGTGTATGTTATTTACTAATGTCATAAAGTTTAATTAGCAAGCCTAAATCCTACATGATTCCCATGAAGTTCTAGTGTAGTCTACACGATGACTACATGATGCCCGTGAAGTCATCGTGTATCCTACATGAATCCTACACGAATCTCATGAAGTTATAATGTAGTCTACATGATACCTGTGAAGTTCTAGTGTATTCTACATGATGACTACACGATGCTCGTGAAGTCATCGTATAGCCTACATGAATCCTCTGAAGTTCTAGTGTAGTCTACACGATGACTACATGATACCCGTGAAGTTCTAGTGTAGTCTACATGATGCCCGTGAAGTTCTATTGTAGTCTACATGATGACTACATGATGCCCTTGAAGTCATCGTGTAGCCTACATGAATCCTACATGAACCCCGTAAAGTTATAATGTAGTCTACACGATGACTACACGATGCCCGTAAAGTTATAATATAGTATACACGATACCCGTGAAGTCATCGTGTAGCCTACATGATGCCCGTGAAGTTCTAGTGTAGTCTACACGATGACTACATGATGCCCGTGAAGTCATCGTGTATCCTACATGAATCTTACACAAGTATTGTGTAGACTACACGATGACTTCAGGAGAATAGTGTAGTCTTCATATAGCCTACACGATGACTTCACGGGAATCATGTAGGATTCATGCAGGCTAATTAAAATTTATGACATTATTAAATAACAAACACAAATATATTTCTATATTAATATTTAATTTAAGTCTACAAAGATCATTATTTACGCTTAAGTGACTTGATCATCCCGTTGAGATAGAAGAATTGGATTTACGCACGTTTATCAGTTGTGGTCAATTTGCTCACAATGTTTGCACTTCCTTCTCACTACTTCCTCACCTATAGATGGAATTCTCTTTGTCATAGGTCTTCCACTTTGCAACCTCGTTATAGGTGGCAATACCACTCTTTCATGAATCTCCTGGCTGATGACCCAATATGCTTGATCGTCAAGAGGATGTATTATTTTCGCATACATAGCAATTGAAGCCTCATTTTTGTAGAACCTCGAACACATACTGTATGCGAAAATATGGCGCTGCCGACATACAAGTTTACCACTACTTCCCTACCCCCACTCGCAACACGAAACTCGTGGATGTCAGAAGGAAACAATGATAGTGTGCGTGATGTAAGATACTTCTTATTAAGCTCAGTCTCAACCTAATATGTCATATGCGAGGTGATTTGACAGACGGCCATTCAAACATTCTGCAATGTTTGTAGTCATTATATTGTATTGCTTTCCATCAAAACGGGAACGTGCCCACCTCTCAACTCCCCCCACCGACACGTATTGTGAAAAATCTGGAAATGCATTTATAAAATGAATCATCAGCCGATTAAATTCTGATTGACGGTATACCTTTGCTACGTTAAAAAACAATGAGGCTGCATCGTCATTTTTATAAATTGATTTGATATTTTGGCCCATATGAAAAATAAAAGCTCCATGAAGTGCATTGGGAAGACAGCCTGTACAACATTTAGTATACTTGTATGCCTGTCGGATATAAATACCAAGTCTTTTGGATCATTGATTAAATCATGAAGTTTACAGAAGAACTATTCCCATGAATCATTATTTTCTGAATCTACAATTTCAAATACAATGGGATATACCTGGTTGTTCCCATCCTTTATTGTTGCAACAAATAATACCCCTTTGTATTTGGCTTTTAAGGCGGTTACGTCAACAGCAATGACAGACCGTATACAGCTAAAAAATCCACAAACAGAGGGTCCAAGAGCCATAAAAATATATTTAAAATGATCCTGCTCATCGGTCTCTATGTGTGTTGTTGTCCCTAAAAAATATTTAATATTGCTGTATTAAATTTGGTAATGTACATAGTGGACAGGATGCATACACGAGGTCCATGTAATCATGGTGTAGAATACACGATGATTACACGAGATCCGTGTAACCATTTTATAGACTACACGATGACTACACGAGGTCCGTGTAACTAACGTGTAGACATTATGATGGCAAAATAAAAAATAAGTACCTGGATTTTTTTATTTTAACATGTTACAATATGCTGGGAGCATCTTATAGTTATTTTGAAGAGACCCTCGAACTAATTCCAATGCATATTCTCTAACCCTCCATTCCTTATGGTAACCTATGTTGACACCGAAGTCAAGCCGAACATCTTCAATTATGTCTTTTGGCCTATATATATGTCTGATACTCGCGTATTTTTATCGTACAGAATGACCAATCAACGAATATGTAGCCTGATTGTGTTCATGTCTCAAAACTTCAAATGTGCATGTATGTGTATTGATGAACTTTGTAACTTTGAAGTATGGACAATTTTTTAATTTCCTGGCCCGGAACCCCCATTGGCATGTTTTCTTCCAGAAAGAAGAAAACAAACTTTATACCTATTCTAGAGAGAAGAACTAGCAATCCTTTGCTGTTGTAGGAAGAAGGAAGAAGGCGAAGAAGGAAGAAGACGAAGAAGAAAACGAAGAAGAAGTAGACAAAATGAAAAACGAAGAAGGAGAAATGAGGTGGGTAGGAAGGTTTTGAGTGTTAAGTGAGTAGACCATGACATTTGATTGGACAGTTTGTAAGAAGGGCAATGAAGGAAAAAAGTGAAAAAGTGAAGGAAAAATGGGTCAGGGGGCACGATAAGTGAAAATTAATGTAAGAGTTCATTTCTGTAAAATGGTTAGTGTAGAGGTTTACTTTAGCAAAAAACCTGTTTTCTATGACTAAGACGTAAATAAGCAATTTTGATTATTATTTTACGCATGCTTTTTCTTTAATAAAGATTTTGGTAAAATACAAATATGGCGTTGGTTGATAGTTTGGTGGATTAATCATGTCTATACAAAATTGTCTAAACAACAATTTCTATCGCGAGTATATAAAATTTAACAGACTGAATATCAGATCACATGAATATAAAATCTTATAATGATCAGCTGAACTAGCAAGCTTGATAAACTTAGCACGATATAAGAATATTAAAATGAGAATCGAATACAATCACAAAATTTTAGGTAAATCATATTTTACCCTCAAAATCAAATAAAAAATATCGTGTCATATTACCATCTAAAATTTTGTTTACTTGATACTTGAGTACGATTGAACATATTACTAACTTTCTAATTAAAATTTGAGGGCGAAAGTTGAGTTTGTACTTATTGAAACAAAAAGAAAATAGTCTAATATCCAACTTGAGGAAATCGAGTCACCCATATTTGTTAACTAGTCATGAGTCACGTGCGTTGCACGTGATATGATTATCATTAAATAAATAAATTAATTTATATTGAATAGTTGATTTTTATATTGATGAAAACTGACATAGTGTAATTATAATTTTATAAAATTGATACATAGAAATAATTATATTAATGATATACCATCTTGACATGTGAGATTAAAACTAAAATTTAAGCATTCAAACTATGTTGAAGCATTCATCGACATTATGAGTATTATGTCATGTCTCCAAGCTATTCTGAATATATGAAGATTAAAATAGTAGTTAAGAAAAATGCGTCAAAGTCTAAGAGTAATTATACATTGACCAAGTAATTGATCAAATTTTAAGTAATTAAATTATGTGTTAATCATTCATAGATTAATTTACTAAATTATTTTAGTTAATGATAGAACATCAACTTACTCTCTATAAAACATTTATCGTTGAAGGCATCTTAATAGCAATAATGAAGATTTATAGAAAACTTTCATTATAGAAGGCTCGTTAATATCAATGATGAAATGAGTAGTTATAATATGTAGTTGATTTTTGTAACTCATATTATTATGCTTAGTAGAGTTTCTTAATTTTGTCTTTGTTATTGAGATATTAAAAATCAAATTATTATCAACGCTCTAGTTTGTTTGGATTCAATAGCTTCTAATTTTGAAATAAAACTGAATATATTAACTATATCACATAATTTAATCATTTTTAATAATTGACATGTGTCCAAATGTATTTTTATGATTGGAGATGCTTCAGCTTCTCTCAATTATCATCTTCCTTTACTTTTAATATTCTATATCTAATTTTATTTTAAAAAACCTTAGAATGGAGATTTTATAGCCCTTAGTTTTTAAGAAATTAAATTAAATTATAATGACCATAATTTATAGCCCATTCAATTCTATGAATTATTTAAGCAATTAACTAACATTTAAGAATTGGAATTGATATGTAAGAATACACAAACAATTGAGAAGTTAGAATGTGAAGAGCTATTGTTGTTTAATAATAGTTAATTTATTTTAGAGTTGATATTTTCGTTTGATACTATTATTCCATGCTATAATTTTTTTTTCACTTTAGAATTTTTCATTTTCATGGACTTTCTACATATTGAAACATCTGAAAACTTCAAGTTAATTTTTATGTCACATAAAAAAATTTATAACTTAAATAAATTTGAAATTAACTAAATTAAATTTTAACAATAAAAGGAAGTGAATAAATGATATTCAATGAGATTATTCGACTAATTTATTATTTAATAAAATAATGATTGCTCTATAAATTCACTAATAAATTTTATTTTAGTAAATATATTTAACTTATTGTCTCCATTTCATTAATTTGTCTCAATTTATTGTCTCTACCTCATTGCTTTACCTCAATTTATTGTCTCTACCTCATTACTTTATCTAAATTAATTGTCATAAGATTATTTAGGAATGCAATTAACATGTTTGGATAGAATTGTTAAAGAAATATTTTCCAAATATCATATTTTTTTGGAAGTAGTAAGATAAGATAAGAATCTGATCATAACATCCATATTGTTAGTCCAAAATATTGATCGAGGAGCTTGTTTTCTCTTCTCTTATCATATAAGTTTGAAGGAGTTTGTTTGATGATATGATGCTCTCTTTACTAAAATTGTGATGATTAGAGAAGGAAAGCTCTGAATTACGTTGTTTGGATAAATGATTGATCTTGAAACGTGATTTTAGAAATTTCACCCAACTACTAGACGTATTGAAATTTCAGTTAAGTTTAGTAATTTTAGTTATTTAAAGTGTTCACCGTAATAAGTGTTAATTAAGCACTTTGACGTATATAAAAACACGTAGTAAGTACATGAGTTATTACATGAAAACAAAAATATTTTCGATGAAGAAAAAAAAAAGAGACCAATTATTAATTATTACATATATTCCATCCCCAAGTTGACCTACAACTATATTTCCAATACATAATAAAAAAGAAAAAAAAGACATGATTAAAAACACCAAGTAGCAAGAGCAATGATTTTACAATCCTATATATTACTCCAAAATTACATAACATGAATTTAATTAATTCTGCGACAATTTTGTCTGATTTCTCCACGAGAACCTTCTTTAACATCAAGACGACTCATTTTGAGCATAGCCTGTTGAAAATCTAAGAAAAACATGGCTTCATTAAGTGCATAAGCATTCACAATGTTTCTAGTTCTTGGAGTTGCATATAATGTTTGGTCTGAAGTCATAACTCCAGCATTCCTCTTCAAAGCATTGTAATAAAGATTATCAAAACTGTTTCTTGTTCCATCAAATGCTTGTTCTGCGTTGTCTCCTCCACTGCATGTTTTTGATAATGTCTTCCCAAAATTTGCATCCAATGTTGGATCCACACTGTTTAGTCTGTCTTTAAATGAAGAACATCTTGCCACTCCTAATGTATGTGCCCCTTTATATTATTTATATAATCACGCAACACATACACACACACAAAATATATAATTAATTTCCAAAAAAATAATTAATTAATTTTCATTAAATAGTACTAATTTATTTATTTTTTATTGATTTACCAGATAAAGCAACCATGTCTTGAGGAGTGAAGCCACGTTGACCAAACGTCCTAATGAGTTCAGAGGCATTCAAGGAAGGAGGAGGCAGATTGATTGTGTCTTCTATCTTAGACCTCCTTCCATCCTTTCTTCCTTTTGGTATGTCATATATTGGACCTCCTGCCTGTTTTTTCAATAATAATATTAATTCATACAATTAGTATTATCATAATGTTGCCATATTAATTAATTAAAATATATATTTTGCAAGCAGAAAAATAATTAAAATTAATTGAATAAAAATTTGTAGAATTTCTGTCATTTTTACCCAGAAAACAGCATCTCGAGCAGCCATTGCAAGGATATCAGCACAAGAGACAAGGCCAGGGCATTGATTTTCAAGCTGTTCTTTTATGTCATCAATAATTTCGTATCCTCTTAAGCTCAAATTAGCAGGGGAGTCCTTTTCTGCTGTGTTATCTTTTGTTGAATCAATCAGAACTGATCCATCACATCCCTACATATTTATATATTTTGATGATAAATAGAAAAACTAATAAGTAAAACTGATTAATAATGAATTATTAAACAGTATTAGATTAAAGAAATTTACATGCCCACTTAAATCATGTGTAATATCAACTTAAATCATGAGTTATAACTAAATAATTAGTCCAGTTTCCAAATTAACATTCTATAAGACTTTATAAGCATACTAGCTAGTACAACTGAATTTGAGATCAGGGTTTCCTTCCTCTAAACGCTTATGCATTAAAAAACAGTACACTTTTATAGATGCGTTTCTATCAATTGACGAAGTACTCTTCCAGAAAGCACAGATCTCAAGTATATACCTCTTAAGATATATATTTAATCAGTACGAAGAAACATGTTTTGATGTAGAAAACGTGTTACAAACCACTTAGATACTCACTTAATTACTAGAAACAACAACAACAAAAAAGGTTTGAAAATGTAAAAGAAAATGTTTTTAAACAAAACCGTGCATTCCCAAAATGAACATTCGTTTACCATAAGTAGGGTTTGTAGGGAAAATAGATATAGGGAAAAGAACTGACCTCAACGAAACAGTCATGGAAATGCATGCGAAGAAGGCCAGCAGCAAGGGTGGGATCATTTTGAAGAGCACTATTGACTGTATTCTTCACAACTGGTTCAACAAAAGGGCAACTCATCATGTAGTAATCCATACTCAGACCATTCACTGACCCATATCTCCCTATCATGATCTCCATTACCATAACTAACCCTACAAACTGACCAACCATCTTTCTTAATGCTCCCATTTTATCTTTTATTATGTTTGAAAATATATGGTTTAGGGAGGAAAAGATACAGCTAGCTATGGTAGAAAAGGAGCTGCTGCGGCTTGTTATATTTATAGTAGCTAGAAATTGGAAGAATAGTGAGTAGCAAAATTTGTCACAATTAGGAAATTATGTTCAAAACAAAAAAGAAACGAGTAAGAAGTTAGATTTGTCCCGGTTGCTAGGTGCTATTATTAAATTATGTACAAATAGTAAAAAGTTGAAGAGAGTGGTTGATCATTTTCTCCAACAAATCCCACTCACATACACAGTAGAATATATATTATGATAAATTAATCACACTTTCTCTTTTAATCATGTCAATTTGCATGCAATTAAGTTGATGACACGTAAAAATCTTTATATGTTTCATATGTGTGAATATATGATCATGTACACACTATATTTAGGCCAATGTGGAATCCATTTACTTTGTAAACTTAATTTATATAGTAATTGAATTAGATCAATCAAAGTCCACGTTGTCTGGCCCACATTTATTCTTTACAAAACTACATAAATGTAATTAAGATCTGCTTATTACAAGGCTAGGGGTATGGTTTTTCTTAAGTAACATTAATTAACTTTCTATAATATCATTACAAATGCTACATTATTAGTACTAGATTTAGTTTCATTTATGAAAGAAGATAAATTTGGACAATTAATTAATTGATTAATGTGGAGACTTCCTAGTCCTAAATGGGTTATTTGGTTAAAGACAAGTTTTAAGTAAACAATATGAACGGCAACAGAGACGACATAGTAGTGTAAATGATATCCTAGAGACTTAGCTTAAAAGCTAATTAATAATAATGAATCAAATATAATCAGAGAGATGAGAGAGAGAGACAGAGAGAATGGGTCGTGGGGAATAGGTGGTAGCGAGTTGGAAGTCAACAAAAAGAAGATAAAGGGATGGGAAGTGGAAGGCCGGTGTGAGTGTAAGTGCAAAAGAGATAGCTGTATTCCATTACTAATTTCCAAACAAACAAAAAATACCAAACAAACCCAACACACGGATTGATCAAAATTAGAGTATGTCACTGTCGTTTAGTTATGAGTGTTTGGAAATGTACAATGGAGAGAGTAAACATTTACACGCGTGAAAACTTGTATCATGCTTAAGGTATGAGTGCTTTCCACACGTCTTCTTTTATGATTACATTTCACTGTCCTTCTAGCTATATCCCTCCAATATGCATGCATGTGTCCGAACAACTCAAGAGTACCATCAAGAATGAGACGACATGGGACATTCCTGAAATAGGAGAGAGGTCTTATGGATGGTTTTTCCATCATCATTGTTGGAATGTTGCGCCGCATGTCAGGCATTACTTGAATTCGTTAAGTATATTGATTAAAATATTTAGTTATTCTCTTCTTTTTAATACCTTGATTTTAAGGTGATGAAAATCAAGTCAAGATTCTCTAAGAAGATTTTAACTTCAGATATACAGAACTAATATAAAAACAGAACTGAGAGTAGGGAAATAAAGCAAATGAAATACAATATTTACTTAGATTGGCTTCAATGATTAAATCCTAATATAAGGCACGTTTTAAGGCCCTAGTTGTATAGCAACTGAAATTTTTTTGCAAAAAAAAATTTCACTATATGGATCTTCAGATTACAAACACCAATATTTATGAAAGAAAAGAAGAAAAAATGATCAAAGTGTAGCAAGAACTTTGATCAAACTCACAACTTTCCTGAAGGATACAAAACAAGATAAAGAACCCACTATCTTTTTCTTAAACACTCACAAGTAGTCAACAATTACTAGAATGATATATTGATAAACAAAATAGAAAACTACCTTATTTTAAAGAGACTGGGAGGAGCTAATAATCTGTTTAGATAATAATAATGTCAGTTGTAGGAAATTGACCAAGTCAGTTAATAAACAACTAACTTGATTAGTCCCTAGAACAGTCCATAATTATCTAACCCTCTTAAAATAAGAGGCATATTTATAACTAATAACCACCACCGTGACTCTTATTTACATAGTGAAACAGACTAGGAATCCTGCATTCCCTCCACAACTGTTAAGTCTTCCGAACGCCAAGCAATTCCAAGTCTTCAGAATATCTGCTGGGTTGGTCAATGTTGAGATCTTCTCTATTGATACAAGTCCTTGTGATATAATATCTTTGATAAAGTAAAGCTTTAAACTACATGCTTTCTCTCATGGTACATGCTTTTCTCAGTTAAATGTATAGCTTTTTAAGAGTTACAATGAACTTTGACAGTCTTATCGTAGGCCTAGTTGATTAATGATTCCCTTTGTTTATACATGGATTCCCACCCCTGACATACCTGTTGGGTCTACCCGTTCCGGCCGGACCCTCGTGATTATCTACACATAACTGTTAAGTGTCAAGACTTGGACGGACCTTTACCGCCTTGGGAATGATTGGAGGCATATGGTTTTGTAGGATTAGGATGGGGGTCGTTGTTTCAGTTCGCCGCCACGACCTACTCAGTAGGCTTTAGACGCATTGTCCTCTCATTGAGGATGGAGCTAGAGACAAGTGACAACGTTCTATTCGTTGACCTCTATATACGCTTGGCAATCACTCATTAGCCACCACAAAGGTTTAGCCCTCACTCTCTATATAAAGAGACATAACACTTCTATCGAGGGGATGAAATATTGACATGTGAACACACATTTATCATAGAGCATATTCTTTGTATGGAAAATCACCATATAGCACCATGACTAGTACCTACTTGGAAGTCTCAAGTAGGTGCATTTAACGACGGTTGTCACAGTTTAGGCCATTGAGGATACTCATCCTTTCCCCCATGTTAGACCTTCATATTCTCAAGACTTTTCTGATGACTAGATGACTCTCCATTCATGTATCCGATCTGGTTCGAAAATCACCACCAGACATTGGGTGACTCCGCTGGGGAGTCGTCTATCAAAGAGAAGCCTCCATGGCTAAAGGAGGAAGGTGATTACGCTCAAAATATACATGTGGTAATTGTAATATAGATTGAGGTGTCGATCTCATGAAGAAGTGTCGTATAATAAAAAATAGTGAATTAAAGCAATTAACTATAGTTAAAGAAGAATAAAATATGATTTGGATTAAGAACGTAAAGGTAAAATTGATTAATAACAATAATAAAAATGGCAAGGCATCGGGAAACACTTTCAATCTTGATTTCTCTATTTCTCACTTTGATTCATAATGATAACTCAGTTGCTTATTTCACATCTCAAGTAAACAATCAAAAAATATTTAGTTGAAGATCATAGAAATATAAAGTATGTTTGATAGGATGAAACTCTTTTCTATGAAATTATGCTCTGACTTATCTTACGAATTATCTAAAATCGACAATATATCGAAATACAATATTTCAGTAAAAGATCAATACGTAAAATAAAATCACCAATAACAACTATAAATTAAATCATCCATATAAACAAAGACTAACTGAATTTATATGAAAGAAGAAAAATATAATCTCTAAATTAAAAAGAGTCTAATGAAGAATAAAGAGTTTAGTCCTAAACAAATCTAAAACTTTAAGAACATGAAAATATCAATGTTTGAGATAGAGGAAACTAGAATTGAAAGATCATCCCTAGCCTTGCTTAGCGACTTAGCCAGATCTGTGATTCATCTTTGTCAATTTGATTTCTTGAGAGAAAGAGAGCATGTTTTCCTAAAGATTTTGTGTTGCCTCTTTGTAAAAAAACGTCCAAAAGAATCCTAAAATAGTCTATTTATACACTAGGGTTCGTGAGGGAAAAATAGGAATAAAAAGAGATAGCAGAAATCCTTAAAACTATGCATACTTCATGATGTTGGGGTGCCAGCGCATGCGTCGTGACGCTGGGATGCCAATGTCCGCATTTTGCCACTTTTTTCCCGCCTTTTGCATTTGAAATCTTCTAAAATCACCACAAGTACATTTGATTTCATTATCTACAAAATCAAAGCAAAAACAAATAATAAAATCTAACAATAAATCTTTCAAGAACCACCAAAGTTCAAACAAAAAGTGTTCAAAATATGATTGTAGAACACACTCATCAAAATGATATTTGTCAAATAATAATAATAAATATCCCAATTAACCTAATTTATTGACAAATATCCCCAATAAATCAATATTCAATTTACACTTTCAAGCAGTTATCACAACCCCCAACTAGCTTATTGCTAATCCCTAACAATTCAAGCGTGAAAAAGTCACACATCATGAAGATAAACTTGAAAATAATCCAAACAAAACATTAGGGATATAAAAAAATAATTAGTAAGAGATCACAAATGGCTATCAAAATCATTTCGATTATAACTTCTAAAATTAGTGTGTCAAAGTGTGCTCTAAGCCATAACCATTTTACCACAAGCCTCAATACAAATAACCTTGAAAAGTTCTATATATGAAAGCCTCAACTTCATATCCTCACGGGTATAGAAATCATTTTAGCTTAAGGCATTTTCCTCAGGAAGTTGGAAACAAGTACACACTCAATGGAATGACATTATAGGACAAACAAGTGAACAAACATTGATAAATAAAAATAGGTACTAGTTATTTAAGACCTCAACCAATCTTACCATAAGCCTGCTTCCGGATGCTACTAATCAACTTAAAATAACGGATGAAAACTACTAAATAAGAAATAAGAACATTGTCTTCTAAAAAGAGTAAATGGCCTTCTAATGATGAAAATATTTTTTTTCTTGTTTTCTTCTCTTTTTTTTTTTGCTCTACAATGCAACATAGGAAGATGCTAAAAATAAAAATTACGTAAAAAAATTTAAGTTGATTGATATCATCCTTTAGTATTTAAACCAACATACCACAAACCATGTACTGATAGTCATAACAACCTATATCCAACTCAAAAGATCAATATAAGTTCACAAGTTGTTTTCTCATATTTCTCCCTCTTATGAAAATAAATATGCTCAAATATGAAGGCTTTTCTTGGCTATATGTATTGTCATCCGTCTTACGACTAGGCTTCATATCGTGCTAAAAAAGATTTCAGAAGTTATTCTCTAATGATTAAAATGGAAAAGTGACTCAAACCAATCATTTTGAAATTTATTCATAGATGCAGAGTAAGGATTTCAGAACAAATTATACAAGACATGCAGACTTAATCAAATAAGAAAGTTACTGAAAGCAATTAGTGCATGAATATGCTACCGCCCTCAACCAAAATCAGACAGTGTCCTCAATGTCTCAACAACTAACTAAAAAAAGAAAGAAAAGGAAAAAAGAATAAATAAATTAAATTAAAATGAAATAAAATAAAATAAACTAAACTAAACTAAACTAAAAGGAAAGATAAAACCGGATTTAAGATTGATAAGCGGGAGCCACCAAAGTGACCTCCGTTGGTTGGTCAACTCTCTCAACATAATTAGTGAGATCCTTAATCTCTACAACACCATTAGGGAAAATTTGTGTTACCATATAAGGATCAGTCCGTCTTGATCTTAATTTTTCTGGATGGAGATGCAATCGAGTCATAAAGATGCACTCATTGGTTTGGCTCAAAGTTTTTCCTTAAAATTTTTCGGTCATGAGATGCTTTCAATTTCACTTTATAAATCCGAGAATTATCATAAGCATCATTTCTCAGCTCTTCAGCCTCGGACAATTGTAGTTTTCGCTTGACACATGCAAGACTCAAATCACAGTTAAGGGCCTTAACTGCCCAATATGCTTTATGCTCAAGTTCGACGGGTAAATGACAAGCTTTTCCAAAATAAGTCAGTAAGGAGACATCCTAAGGATGGTCTTATATGCAGTGTGATATGCCTAAAGTGCATCGGAAAGGCGTAAAGACCAATCATTGTGAATGGGATTAATCATCTTTTCTAAAATTTGCTTGATCTCCCTATTTGCCAATTCAACTTGTCCATTAGTTTGATGATGGTAAGTAGTGAAAATTTTATAAATCACTTCAACCTGCACATCAAAGCTTCAAATGAATGATTAAAGAAATGTGTACCCTGATCACCAATAATAACACGTGGCGTACCATACCTAGATAATATATTTCCTTTCAAGAACTTAACAACAATAGAATTATCATTAGTATGGCAAGCCACGACTTCTACCCATTTCGACACTTAATCAACAACAAGAAGTATGTATAGATAACCAAAAGAGGATGGAAATGGTCCCATAAAATCAATACCCCAACAATCAAATATTTCTATTACCATGATCGGTTTGAGAGGCATCATATTATGATGAGATAACGAACTTAACTTTTGGCATCTCTCACAAGAACGACATAAGTTGTTAGTGTCTTTAAACAAGGTCGGCCAATAAATACCATATTGTAAAAAAATTTAAGCTATTTTCTTAATAGAAAAATGACCACCACAAGCTGAATTATGACAAAAGTCTAAGACACTATTAACTTCACTATCTGGAATGCATCGTCTCGTAATTTGATCAGGACAATATTTGAATAGATAAGGATCATCCTAATAGAAATTCCTTACCTCAACCAGAAACTTACGCTTATCCCGTGCACTCCAATTTGATGGAACTTCATCGGACACTAAATAATTGACAATATGCACATACTATTGAACTTGTGTAATAGCAAATAGATTTTCATTAGGAAAATCATCACGGATTGGTGGACCATCAGCAGAACCATTGAACTCCAAGCGAGACAAGTAATCTGCTATTATATTTTCAACATCTTCTTATCCTTAATCGTCAAATCAAATTCCTACAAAAGTAAAATTCAATGAATCAGTCGGGCCTTGGAATCCTTCCTTGAAAGAAGGTATTTCAAAGCTGTCTGGTTAGTAAAAATGATAATGGGAGAGCCAATCAAATAAGCATGAAATTTATCCAAAGCGAATACTACAGCTAACAACTCTTTTTTAGTAGTCAAATAATTCATATGTACATTATTTAAAGTTCTGCTAGCATAGTAAACGACAAAAGGCTTCCTTTCTCTTCTTTGTCATAAGATAACTCCAACCGCAAAGTTGCTTGCATCATAAATAATCTCAAAAGGTACATTCCAATCAGGTGGCTGCACTGTGGGAGCAGTAGTGAGTTTAGAAATAAGTAATTTGAAAGCATTCTCACACTCTTGAGTCCATTTAAACTCAATATCTTTTGTAAGGAGATTACACAATGGTCGCTATAGTGGGAAATTTTTGTATAAACCTCCTATAAAAACTGGCATGTCCAAGAAATGACCTCACATCCTAAACAGATTTAGGGGTGGGTAATTTAGTAATTAATTCAATTTTTTATTTCTCCATCTCTATCCCCTTTCCAGAACAAATGCCTTAAAACCATACCAATGGCATTTTCCCAGTCCCTCACAAGTTTCTTTTCTTCATATCTGGTTAAAATAACTTTTAAATTCAACAAACATCTATCAAAAGAATCACCAAAAATAGTCAAATCATCTATAAAAACTTCCATAGATTTTTCAACCATGTCACTGAATATGCTCATCATGCATCTTTGAAATGTAGCAGGTGCATTACACAAAGCAAATGGCATACGGCGAAAGCAAATGACATGTAAATGCAGTTTTATCTTGGTCTTCTAAAGCAATCTCAATTTGGCAATATCATGAGTATGTTGGAAAACGCGGCGCACATGCGGCGGAGGTGTCGTGACTTTTAAAAAATTATAAAAAAGAATCGTATGTTTTTTTATAAAACAAAAATAAGCGTGACGCAACGGTTTTCAGAATAACAACTTTTATTGAAAAACTTTTTCAATCAGGATCCATTATATATTTATATATTAAATTTGAGACATTACATGGATATGAATCATATACCATTGTAGTTTATATTGAGCATCCTCGCAAACAAATGATCATACGTTCCCAGAAACAAAGGACTTTGAGATCCACACCAAGATCTTTAAAGTCAATCCTCAAACGCACTAGGACGTGTGTGAACACATAGAATAATCAAAGACACATTTTATGACTCTAGATGTGCTCAACACATGAGATCTAGAGATTTACTGAGAATGATTCATTTTTGCTAGACAATCTTCTAAGAGAATACGTTGATTATTCTCACAGAGCTTTTTGATTAACTTTTTAATCATAGAAAAAATTTACCTTGATAGCAATTGTGTTCTTCACTCTCTATCAACACTGAAACCAAGAGAATAATATTTATATATTTTTTAGATAATGATCTATCATATTTTTTTGGATAAACTAAAAATAATATTTAATTTCAAAATTATCATTGTAGTGGGATCCACTGCAATTTGTGCACAACTGCAGTGCAACACGACACTACAGCTGCCGTGAGCTATCACTGTGCCTCACAGCACTACAGTATTGTATCCCACTACTACAGTGCCACGTGCCACTACAGTAGTTCATGTCAATCCCTGATTCCCAATCAGTGATTGACACGTGGTAATTACTGTGAATTCAATATTTATTTTAATCGGATAATTATCTAGATATCAGTTAATTCAAAACTAACATATCTGATTATCCCTATCAACTAACTTATCTGTTAGTTCACAAATAACATATTTAGTTGATTCAAATTATTATCTAATAATAATTTATAATTATCTAATTTCACAAATTAGATATTCTGTCTCACTTATCGATAATTAAAAAATTAATCGATGTAACTAATTATGTATATATATATGTGTGTGTGTGTGTGTAATTTCTCAAATTTATATATAAAGAATTCAATTCATTAATTCTTAATTAATTAATTACACATAATTATTTCATAATTACGCACTTACCCCAGAATAAACTTTTTTTACAGTCAGTATTTTTCTCATGTCCGGAAATATTTACACCATAGACTTCGTAGTATAGAGGTGACTTAGAGACCATGTACATATAATCTTAAGCTCCAATAAACCAGATTATTAATTAAACTCTTTAATTAAATAATCTCATTTATCGATTCTTTTATTACTCCACTCTAAATATGGAATTGCACTCAGATATTATATAATGTATTTATAGAGTATTCTTGTGTAGTCCATTGATATAATCATTTCACATAGTTTTATCATCCAATTATTGGTTTTAGAGTTGGTAAAAATTGTCGTTTTACCCATCTAATTACATATTGATCCTTAAATACCATTAATTCACTAGTGAATTGCTAATTTATAATCGCATTATAAATTTGAGCTCAATAACCATCAATTTCAGAATTAACACTTACAGAAATCAATATACGATCCGTAAGGAAAGCTTGGATTCCAAATATTGTAAGATCATGTTCACAGCCATCCATATCACTAAATCTCCAAAATAAAAGTCACTAGCATGTTTTACAAACAAACCTTAACGAGTGAATCAAAAGATCCAGTAAACACGTATAGGAGTTCATGACTACTCAGGATTCAAACTGATCGACATATGATCATCAGATTGATGTATATTCAATCTTTATGATAATCGATCATGTCATATACAATCTTATTACAATTAACTAAGATGTCTATCTACATCAATGATCGATCTAGATCACATGCATTTATAATGCTTAGTGAACCGTACTAGCAACAATTCATTAAAGATTCCATATTTTAATATGTTACTGAAATTGTTATTTAGTATCTATGATCTTAATCTTCTCGTACTAATGTAAGATCATAGTATCATTAATGAATATGGAATTTTCAAATATTTATATAAATTATTCAACAATTTATATAAATATCCACGGCTGAAGCATAAGGAATCTTTCTCATATTCACTTCCTCCTAAGATGTCTTAGGACATTGCTACTTGGAGAGGATAATTCCACATATGATCGGTAGTTGACCTTTCTTGGAATTCTTCGTAGAGAATCTCTCCAACACCTTATCAATATAAGATGCTTGAGAAAGTGCCAAGAGCTTGTTGTTATATCCCTTAGGATTTGGATGCCTACAGCAAGAGCTTGTTGTTTCTATCACATAGGATTTCGATGCCTAGAACATAGCTCGCCTCTCCCAAATTTTTCATTTAAAATTTCTCAGTCAACCACTTCTTTACCTTTGACAAAGTTTCTACATCATTCCCAATGAGTAGAATATCGTAAACATAAAAAATTAAGAAAACCATTATCTTGTCTTTGATGTATTTATAAACACAAGCTTCGTCAACATTTTGATCGAAGCCATGTGATTTAGTAATCTCATTAAAGGTAAGATTCTAAGATCTAGATGCTTGTTTTAATCCATAAATAGATTTAAACAACTTGCATACTTTTTAATCTTGACACACTTTCATGAACCCTTCTAGTTACATCATATAGATGATTTTTTCAAGAGAGCCATTCAGAAAAGCTATCTTGATGTCCATTTCTCATATTTGGACTATTTCATAGTCCAAACTAGCGGCAATGAACAAAAATATGTGAATGAATTTTCGCATGGCAACAAGGGAGAATGTTTCTTCATAATCGACTCATTCCCTTTGTGTATAGCCCTTCGCTACCAGTCATTCCTTGAAAGTCTCTATTTTCTCATCTACACATCTTTTCTTCTTGAAAATCCATTTTACATTAAATGGGTCTGACATCTTCAAGTGGATCTACAAGTTCCAAGATGGAAATGGAATACGTCGATTTCATTTTCTGATTCATGGCATCTTGCCATTTCTCCATTTTAGGATCATCTATAGCTTCTTCATAAGATAATGGATCGTTCTTATTAGTTTCAGACACTAGAAAATATGCCTCTAGTTCATAGTGAATATGTTGTCTTACAACCCTCTCACTACGACGTTGCACCGGGGTTTCCTTAACCAGAACTGTGGTTTGTCGTTTATCAGTTGATAATGAAGGTGGTCTGATCTCATCAAACGCTAATTCCTTGAGAACTACTTTGCTTCAATATTTGTAGTTTTTCATATAGTCGTGTTCAAGGAATGTGTCATTCGTCGATATTTGTGACTAAAAAAGTACCCACCTCTAGTCTCTGGAGCATAACCAACGAATATGCATACTTCTGACCTTGAGTCTAACTTTTCAGTCTTGAGTCTAAGAACATGAGTTGGACACCCCCATATATAGAAATGACTTAAACTGGATTTGGAGCAATTTCATAACTCTAAAAGTGTCTTGCTTACCGACTTAGAAGGCAATACATTCAAAATGTATGTTGCCGTGTGTAATGCATATCCCGAAATATATAAGTGGTAGTGATGATTAGCTTATTATTGACCTAACCATATCTAATAAGGTTTGGTTTCTTCTTTCTGAAACATCATTTTGCTGTGACGTTCTAGGTGCTGTGTGTTGGGATATGATTTCATACTCCAACAAATAATCCTTGGATTCTAAATCCAAGTATTCACCACATCGATCTGATCAAAGGGTTTTCAATGATTTACCTCATTACTTTTCAGCTTCTTCTTTGAAGTCTTTAAACTTTCCAAAAGTTTCAAACTTTCTATGTATCAGGTAAGTATAACCATACCTTGGGTAATCGTCAATAAAAGTGACAAAATACTCATACCCACCTCTAACTTGTACATTGATCGGTCCACAGACATCACTATGCTCTGGCTTAAATGGTTCATTGGCTCTTTGGCCCTTTCCAGTGTAGGGTCTCTTGGTCTTTTACCCTTTAGACATGATTTACAAACATGAAGAGTTCCAACTTTTAGTTTCCTCAAAGCACCATACTTTATTAACATGTTTAACCTATCTAAATTAATATGCCTCAACCTAAGATGCCAAAGATATGTGTTATCATCATCATGAGAAACTTTTTGTAGGTTGTTACTTTTAGGTTTTGCTACTTTAAATAACTCAGAATTATTTAACGAGCGTTCAGTCGATTTAAGCATATACAGTTCATTCGATACTTTTGCATGACAAACATTAAATCCATTCTTAGAAATAATAACCTTATTATAAATTAAAGAAACTTCAAAAAATTGTTCATGCAGTAACGCAAGAGAAATCAAATTTCTTGAAAAATCAAGAATATAATAAATATCATTCAAAACTAAATAATTTTTTTTTCAAAATTAAGGTGGACTGTCCCTAATGCTTTCACTGACATGAGCTCAGTACTTCCAACTCTCATAATGACCTTGCCAAAAGAAAGATGCTTGATTCATCAAGGGAGCATTGATGAATCAAGCATATTTCCTTTTTAGCGCGAAGAGATACTTGATATAGTTTCTCTTATGATGACCTTCAACCCGACAATGAAAACATTTTCCCTTAGGTTTGTTATCATTATTGTTCTTCTTGACTTTCGATGATGTCTTGGCTTTCTTCCCTTTCTTGTTCTTACCTTTGCCCATACCATTAATCTTCTTCCTCTTGTTATTTTTAACAACAGTGAAAGAAGACTTTTGCTCGGCAACATTTGCCTCACCCTCTTTGATCATACTCTTATTGAGTGACTCAAAAGTCTGCAGTTCATTCAACAATTACGTCATGTTGAATTGTAACTTGTTCATAACACAGTTGGTGGTGAACGCAGAAATAGTAGGTGTGAGCGATTCATGTGTAATGCTGACTTGAGTTCGTTCATCACTTCTTCCTCATGCATTATTGTTGATCATGTTCAAAACATGTTCACGCACAGAAGTACATTCTTCATCTTGGTCATCATGTAGCTGCTACTAGCCTCATGACGACTTTGATCAGACTACTGCCTAAACATCGCCTGTAGAGATTTCATAATCTCATAGGCAGTCTCCATGCTCTCATGCTTGGTTCTTAGAACATCATTTATGCTTGCAAGAATGTAGCACTTCTCTTTGTTGTTGGATTGAATCTAAGCATCAGACTTGTCTCTAACATTCTTAGGGACATCGACAGTGGGCTCCTCATGACATTTCTCAATAAGAACAAATTTGTGGTTCTCACAAACTAGCATCAAGTTTAAATTTAATTTTCAACTTATGAAATTATCATCATTCAGTTTCTCAAGTGCAAGTAAAGCAGTAATAGGGTTACCCTTCATAGACATAATAATAACTGAAAAATAAAACATACATAATTCAATATAATTAAAATAAATATCTAGAATTTGGAAAGTAAACGTGATACATGAATGCAACATATTAAACACGTAAATATATCACTTACTAATCCACAGTAAAATAACCTAACAATTAACGTGCAGCCTTAGGGTCGGTCAGATTAATCTTAGACTGTCTATTAGACATTCTCATCCTAATTAATTAAAACTTAAAATATTTTAGATTTTCTCTTTTAACAATAAGGTATCGCTTATTCGATCAAGCCACAATTATTCACACAAAAACTTAATTGTGACTTTGTGAGTGTAACCCATTATTTCAGATTTTATGACTTGATTTAGAATATGCCGTCTTAGGGTTGGTCGAAACTAAATTACATGACTTAGTCCTATCTTCTTAAGAAGTTCAACCTTGGTATTAATACAGTTTGAAACCTTCCTTATGGGGATGAAAACAAAGCCATTTCGAGGCTCTCACTGTACTTCATGGTGTCGTACTAATAATGGAGACCATATATTACAGTGACATGTCAACCTTTTCCCACTCACTATTTTAGGATAATGTGTTTCTATTTTAACTAATCAATCAATTCTAAATTAATTACTAGTTAAAATAACAACCCCATGAATGTGAAATTAACTGTTAATCTAATTTAATTGGTCTAAGTTCGTTTAACCTAGATTAACTAATTAATTACACTAATCAAACTTTAATAAAACTATTTTAATAAAGTTGATTATCCTAAATCTTACTATAGCCTTTAGAGTGGTGTGGTTACCAAGTTTTAGCTAATTAAAACCTAGCAGTTTACAATTGATTTTTCAAAACAATTCATATAAACATATTAGGACAATCGTAATAAATTATGTTTCTACTGATGAGATGCGCGATTAAATAAAACTGTGTGGTGTTTCATGTATGCATGTGATCGACTAATGTATGGTCATGTTATCAATCATATCAATAAATATTTATTTAATAATTAAATAAAATAATAATGGACCGAGTGACTATTGAATATTTCTAAATTACAACGATTAAAATAAAGAAGTAAAATTATAAAGAGGACTTCAAGATTACATATTTTCAAAATATCTCATCTTCCACCTGATGTTCATCTTCATAATCTTCAAACTTCGAACACAACCTTTTTTAGTTAGGAAAAACTCTTTTTATTAATTAAAATTGTCTCTATAATTATCTTTTAAAATTATTGAATTTGACTTAGTCAATAAATAATTTATTGACTTGATCAAACTTGGGTCAAACTCAATCAATAATTAATCTTTAATTTTTATAAAATTAAAAATTAATAGTTAATTTTTAAATTATATTAATTTCAAAATTTAAAAGATAATAAATAGAGTTAGGGTTATCGTAAAATTTTGTAGTGATAGGGTAAGTTGGTATTAGGCTTTTTATGAAACTTCTCTAGATGTGAGAACAGCTGGCACCAACGATAGAACTCTCCCTCTACCACCCATCACCACCGTGAACATCCACTCCCACTGCCCATCAATCGCTGATCATCATCGACAGACACGGCGGCACTGCTGTTGGAACTGAGTTTTTCGATGGCGCCAGCGCCGGAAATCCTATTTTCGGTGTTAGCGCTGGAATTCCTATTTTTCTTTTTTCCTCTTCGTTCGTCTCGTGCATTCTTCATCTTCTTACGATCAGAATAATTATAATATAATATTTAAAATAAAATTATAAAAATTTCTACGCCCCAAATCGACTTACACAAGAACTAAGGAAAATTTAAAGAATAAAGCGTAACTCAATAATCACCGTACAATTAACAATCTATTATTTAACCATACATTCATTCACATATATCAAAATATATTATGAAAAATGTAAGAACACCCAAAAAATATTTAATATACAAATATATAGCGACTGCTTTGATACCAATTATTAGAAAACACGATGCACACACAGCGAAAAGTGTGGTGGCTTTTAAAAATTCATTAAAAATGAATCATATATTTTTTGATAAAATGAAAATAAGCGTGACGAATAAAAATCATATACATCTTGTAGTCAATATTGAGCATCCACGGTAAATCAATGATATTGCGTTCTCACGAACAACAGACTTCGAGATCCACACCAAGATCTTTCAAGTCAATCCTCAAACGCACTAGGACGTGTGTGGGCACATAGAATAATAAAAGACATTTTTTCTGTCTTTAGATATACTAAACACATGAGATCTAGAGATTTACTGAGAATGATAAATTTTGTGTGACAATCATATGAGAGAATATGATGATTATTCTCACAGGATTTTTTGATAACTTTTTAATCATAGAGAAAATTGTGTTCTTCACTCTCTATCAACATTGAGTTCAATAGAATAATATCTATATATTTTTTAGATAATGACATATCAGATTTTTAGGGATAAACTGAAAAATAATACTTAACTTCAAAATTACCACTGCAATTTATGCACAACTGCAATGCCACGTGGTACTACAATATTGCACCCCCACTACTGCAGTACCACGTGACACTACAATAGTTATTGTCAATCTCTAATTCGCAATCAGTGATTGACACTGTAATTACTGTGAATTAAATATTTATGTTTATCAGATAAATATCTAGATATCAATTAATTCAAAATTAACATATCTGATTATCTCTATCAACTAACTTATCTATTTGATCACAAATAATGGATTTAATTTATTCAAATTATTATCTAATAATAATTTATAATTATCTAATTTCACAAATTAAATATTTTGTTCCACTTATCGATAATTAGAAAATTAGTTGATATAATTATATAAATATGAAAAATTGCAAGATTCACCACTTTTGGAGGGAAACTCCACATAAACGTCCTTTTTTTAATATTGCAGATATGGTCTTTTTTTTTTACAAGTGGCATTGGCCTTGAATTTTTTTCCCTTTTTTGCCCTTGTCTTCCTCACATAGTTTTGGCCTCTAGGATTTTGAACAGCAGTCATGTCTTCCCCAAAGAGCTTATGCCGCTTCATGGTCGCCACCGTCTGCTCGTCGCCTTTCTGTCACTATTTTCCTTGTTGCGTGTTGGCCGGTGACCTCCCTCGCTGTTCTTCTTTGAGTTTATAGGAAAACATTGTAAAATTAACCATTAGTGCATTGTTAGGGTTAAAATCAGTTGTTTGTACAGAATTTAATGTGTTGATAGTATTTCATTTTTGGATCTAAGGTTTTTTTTCTAATTGTTTATTGAATCTGAGATTTTTTTAGTCTTTTTCGCGTGAGTTTTCTGGTTTTTTGCGTGGGGTTTCTTGATGAATCTTGCAATTTATTTCAGAAAATTGCAAGACGCAGTTGTATCAAAATTAGATATCATACATATCTAATTTATATACCATATGCATAACTTATTTTCAATGGAATCCACATGTCACTCACGCTACAGTACGCATGTGGGGCCGCTGCACACATACTGTAGCGCGTTTTTGGCATTTTGCATGAAGGGCTTAATGGTAAATACCCAAATGGGACATTTTGCTACAAGAATGACCCAAATGGGCCATTCTTGTAATTCTCCCATTATATATATATATTTGTGTGTGTGTGTGTTTTTGAAAATTTATATATAAATAATTCAATTAATTAATTATATATAATTATCTCATAATTATGTATTTGCCCTAGAATAAAAATTCATTTTACAAGTCAGTCATTTTCTCATGTCCTGAAATATTCACCCCAAACTGTATAGTACAGAGGTGACTTGGGGACCATGTACCTATAATCTTAGGCTTCAATAAACTAGATTATTAATTAAACTCTTTAACTACATAATCTTATTTATTACTTATATTATTACTCCACTATAAATATTGAATTGCACTATTAAAGATTATAAAATGTATTTATAGAGTATTCTCGCGTAGTCCATTAATATAACCATTTCACATAGTTCTGTTCTCCAATTATTGGTCCGTAAATTAGAGCTGATCAAAATTACTATTTTACCCTTCTAATTACCTATTGATCCTTAAGTACCACTAATTCACTAGTGAATGACTAATTTATAATCATATTATAAATTTGAGCTCAATAACCATTCAGTTCCTGAATTAACACTTAAGTGAACCAATATATGATCTGTTAGGAAAGCTGGGATTTCAAATCTTGTAAGATCATGTTCCCAACCATGCATATCACTGACTCTAAAAAATAAAAATCACTAGCTTGTTTTACATAAAAACTTAACGAGTGAATCAAAAGATCCTAAAGACATGTATAAGAGTTTATGACTACTCAAGATTCAGACTGGTCAACATATTATCTTCAGATTGATATATATATATATATATATATATATATATATATATTAAATATTTATGATAAACGGTATGTTAATAAAGATATTAATTTACATCGATCCTGTTATATATAATCTTATTATATGAAATATATTCACTAAGATATCTATCCACATCAATGATCTGGGTCTATATCACATGCATTCATAATGCTTAGTGAACCGTACTAGCAACCATTCATTAAAGATTACATACTTAAATATTTTGCTGACATTTTTATTCATTATCTATGATCTTAATCTTGTCGTACTAATATAAGATCATAGTCTCATTAATGAATATGAAATTTTCATACATTTATATAAATTATTCAACAATAATTTAAAAGAACAATTATAAGAAAAATGTAATTCCATTAATTTTCATATTAAAATTTCAATACACATGTTTTGAGGACATAACCCCCAACAGAATAACCATCTAGAAAGCAAAAGAATGGATGACTTGTGACACGTTCTAAAATTTGATCAATGAATGGGAGAGGGAAGTGATCTTTACGGGTAGCAGAGTTCAATTTCCTATAATCAATACACATGCGCCACCCAGTAACTACCTTTTTTGGAACAACTATTCCATCCTTATTCGTAACAACAGTTACCCCAAATTTCTTAGGTACCACTTGAGTAGGACTAACCAAATTGCTATTAGCTATTGGATAAATGATTTCTGCATCTAATAACTTCAAGACTTCATTTTTTACAACTTCTTTCATTGTGGAATTAAGTCTTCTTTGGGGATCTCTCTTAGGGCTACTACCTTCCTCTAAATGGATCCTATGGGAACATATATGTGGGCTTATACATTTGATATCAGCTATGGTCCAACCTAATGTAAATTTATGTTCTCTCAACAGATTAATCAATTGGTCACTTTGTGAAGTACTAAGCTCAGAAGAAATCATAACTAGAAAAATGTATCACCTGGTCCCGAAAATGCATGTTTAAGTCCTCTAGGCAGTGGATCAAGAATGACATTTGGAATCTCAATGGTGGACGGCTCCAGATCCTATCTTTCTCGTCGCAGCTCCTCGAAGCGTGGTTTTCAAAATCTTAGGCTCATATCCTGTGAATCATAAAAAATGAAAGAGACACCAAGAATGTTATCAGGATAAAACAAATTTTCAGAATCAGAATCAGAAAGAAAATATTCTAAAGAATCAAATTTCTCCCTTTTATGCATCTCCAATAGTATGAAAGTGTCTATCATGCATGAAATATAACATTCATCTTCTTCTTGTGGTTGTCTTCCAACATGAAAGATATTCATTTTTAAGGTCATATTCCTAAATGATAACTTCATCAAACCATTCTTGCAATTTATAAGAGCATTAGAAGTAGCAAGAAAAGGTCGAACTAGAATCAATGGAATCTTAGAATCCATATCAACCACTAATAGTGTCTAGAATAAAAAAGTTTACATGATAGAAAAAATTATCAATTCTTAGTAAAACATCTTTAATTATTCCCCTCAATCTTCTTATTGAACGATCAGCCAACTTCAAAACCATAGATATGAGCTTGATTTCTCCAAGACCTAACTGCAAGTAAATAGAATAGTGCATTAAATTAATACTTGCTCCTATATCGAATAAATCTTGACTAATCTCACACTTCCTAATCTGACAGGTTATTGTGGGGCATCCTGGATCTTTATATTTTGGAAGCGTCTTTTGCTCGATCACCGCACTCAGTTGTTCTGTCAGAAATGTAATCTTCTTAACATGATTCTTCCTTTTTATCGTGCATAGATCCTTGATCACTTTTGCATAAGCTGGTATTTGTTGAATCACATGCAACAAAGGAAGGTTAATAGCTACATTTTTTAAAATGTTATAGAATCTCACATTGGATTTCCCTATTTTTTCCATCTAGAAGCAGAGCTTGGGGAAAAGGCATCGGAACCTTGTATCTTTATTCACCTTATTCTTTAGGAGATTTTTCTTTACCAATTGGTGGAAGTGGTTCTTCTAGGATCTTCCCACTTCGAGTGGTGATGGCATTGGCATCTTTGACATTTTGTGAAATAGAAGTCTATGCATGTATCATGTGTTACCATTTTGGATTAGACTGAGGTTATGCTGGAAATTTCCCATGTTCCTGCACAGTTAAAGAACTAGTTAGTTTAAACATTGGCTCTTCAACTCCTTATAATCCTCAACTACCTGTGAGAGCACATTATCAAAAAAAATTATTGGTTTTATGTTGTTCCTCCATAAATACTTGTAAACTATCCTCTAACGATCTCTTGATCGGCGGTGCACTATATTGACGAGCATGATAAGACGTGGGAGGTTGTGCTTCAGGCTTGCATGAATTGCTAGATTGTCCATGTTGGTTGGATCTGACTTTCAATTGAAGTTTGGATGATTTTTCCAGCCAGGATTGTAAGTCTCAGAATAAGGCGAGTATGTATTCCTATATGTCCCAAACTCTTTACATTGTTCCTCATATACCCCTCACATTTCATTCAAAGTAGGACATTCTTGAGTTGAGTGATTTGCTCGTTGACACACAAAACAAATATCATGTGATTCAATTCGAGCAACTACTTAGATACCTCTAGTGTCTTTGATTTTAAGAGCCTCCACTTCCCTTGTTAAGTCTACCGGAGCCTTAAGATTATTTGCTTCCCTTAGATAGAAAGAAATCCTAAAAAATTTAAATTTCCCCCAAAAATCTGAAGCGACGTTTATTTTTCAGTTACAGGATCGAGCGACATGGAAGGACACACGTGACAGAAGGAAAAGCACATCGTGTGCCTTTCAAAGCAAAAAGGGTCATCGCCTTACCCTACATGAAACACTCTCATTTTTTAAATCATATCGTCTTCAACCTCAAGAAACCCTTTCTTCGAAATCATTCTTTCTCGAAGCTTTAGCACCCCTAAAAATGTCTTCTTTCAAATCCGCTCAACCCATGAGAAAAACCTTAGGAAAACACTTTTCAGAGGTAGAAAGGTTTGTCATTGAAGAAGATGAACAGAAGTACGATAAGGAGATTCGTACGAGGAAATTCCATAAGGAGAAAGGATTCTTGATTCGTACTAGGAATAACTCGAGGACTGCCGAAGGACATAGTTGAAATCATCCAACAGAGAAAGTGAGAGTAATTTAGTGATCATCATGAGACCATTCTTGTCCCGCTGGTGAGGGAAATTTATGCAAACTATGACCCAAAGAAATCAAAAGTAGGTATGCGAGGTAAAGAAATTGTTGTAACATCTGCACAACTTAATGGTGTTTTTGATTTAGCTGATTTTGAAGATGAGTATTATGTTATTTGCTGCAAATGTTACTGACTCTATTTTGGAGAGCATGTTAAAAGAGCTTACTGTGCCTCGTACCAAATGGCATAACACCTCGACCGAAGGGGCTAAGACTTTCTTAAGGATTGCTCTAACCCCTAGAGCTAAGGTCTGGTATCATTTCCTTTGTCATGCTCTAATCCACACAATCCACATCCAAACCGTGACCCAGGATAGGATAATTTTACTTCATTCAATATTTTCTGGTATGACCATCAATGTTGGTAAGATTTTGTTAAGATAAGTCAATATTGATGTTCCTAAGAAAGTTGGTTCTTTATTTTTCCCTTGCCTTTTATCAAAATTCTGTATTGCTAATGATGTGCCCTACATGGAGATTGAGGAAAAGCTAGGTAATAGAGGACCCATAAATTTGTATGCTATTCAAAGGTTTACGGCTGAAAAAGCCAAAGGACCAAATGGGTCTGTTACTGGAGCATCCTCTTCCCGTCCCCTGGGTACCCCCTCTTATGAATCAGACACCACTGATATATATTTGATGTTGTGAATTCTTTATGAGGAAGCCAAAAGTCAAGCAGTGGTCCAAAAAGGGTTGGCCAGTCTGCTGCAACATCAGGAGCTACAACAACAAGCCTATTGGGAATATGTGCAACACAGAGATTTGTCATTAAGGAAGTGCCTGCAAAAGAATTTTTCATAGCCCTCCATGTCATTCCCTTCCTTCCCTGAAATCGTTCTTCATCCCTAGAAGGATGAAGGCAAGGAGGAAGGTAACCAAGAAGAGGACGCAAACAAAGAGGTAGAGGAAGAGCAAGAAGAATAGGTAGGGAATGAAATGAAGAGCTGGAAGATATGGAAGTAGAAGCAACAGTGGAGAAGGAGAGTGAGGCAGTTGAAGAATCTGAGAAAGAAATTGATGAAGAGATAGTAGAGGCTGAGGATCAATTGCGAGAAGAAATTGAAGAAATGGTGGAGGAGGAATCAGAGAGAAAAAGGAGTAGCTAACAGTGAGAAAGATGAGGAGTTTCATGAAGAAGAAAGTGCTGAAGAGGAGGTGGAGCCCACACCACCACCACCACCAAAGTCTGAACGTAAGCATCCCAAAGACAAGGGCAAGAGAAAGTTGTTCACGCCAAGCCCCGAGGCCAAGATAGTCAAGAAAATAGAATCTACTGCAACATCTGGAGAAAAGGGTAAGGCCCTGGAGAAAAAGTCTTCTTGAGAGTTCAAAGAAGTAGAAAATTTATGAAGTGGACTAGAAGCCGGATGGTCAACTGCAAGAGGAGATAAAGACAGTGGAGAAGAAACTGTCAGCCCTAAATGCAGCCTCCAAAAAGAGGGGTGGCCTGCGGAGCGCCTCTAAGCAGCAAGAGATGGTGGTATGCTGCAACAGCAAAAGGAGTTCCTTTCTCTTCCCTTTCTATTTTAACAATATTATTTTGGATTGCTATTAAAACTATTATTTTGGATAATTTTATTGGTAGTGTGGGCACTGCCTGGTTTAAGTTTGGGGGAGGGAGTACCCCTTCCTTTCTTTGATGATGTTTAATTTTAGTTTGGTTGTTAATTATTTATGTTTAGTTGTTTATGTTTAGTTGTTTATGTTTTTCTTTTCAATTTATATTTTTGCTTGCTGATTGTTTTGTTAGTTTTCAAAACTTAAGATTAAAAAAATTGATGTAATACGCTGAACTTAAGATGAATAGGTTAGTTCCCCTATCTTTTTGCACTTGGGAGGATAGTTGGCTACCTTGGGAAGCTTAGGATACTTTGAGCCCAAGTGAGGTTTCTAATTAGGTACTCTATTCTGCTAGAGTCAGTATGCTATTAGAAGAAAATAAGTTTGGAGGAGGGAAATTGAAATTGCTATGTATTGAAAATGTGTATAAAGTTGCTAAAAAAATCCCTTGGCTTCTAAAAGATTTGTTTGAATAAAAAGGATAGAAGATCTCCTCTATTTTAGGTTGTTGAATAACTGGGTGCCTTCACCAAAAACGTTGTCATTCATGTAAAAAGGCAGCCTAAGATATGAGCGTGCTATAGCAGCATAACATGATAGGAATTTTAATCCTTTATTATTAGAAAAAAGATCAGCCAAGTTATTAAGGATTTTAGTGTAATTGTTAAATTACCTTTGCGCTTAATGGTAATTATTTACCCCCTTTTGTGTTGTATTGTTAAAGAATGATGTGCTTAATGGAGTTAGGTTTGCTTAAATTATAGATCTTTGGGCCAATAGCCTGGAATTAAACTATCATTTTCATTTTGAAGCAGTGGTTCTACTCCTAGCACACACTCACTTTAGGGAATTAGCCTATGTCTAAAGTCAGCATGTTGATAATAATCTGTTTTTAAAGTATGGTGCATAATAATGCTATAGCAGAATGGCTAGAAAGTTAAAAAATTTAGCTTGCTTTGAATTGCGTAAATAGCTTTAGTTGTGTTTTCGGTTAGATCTTTGTAGTTTAGTTTTGCATCTCTCAAGGACGAGTGATTTGATGTTTTAAGTTTGGGGTGTGATAACTCTTAGAAATTAGAGTTATCTTAGCATTCCTAAGTTTGAATTGTTGCTTGTTTTAAGGATATTATGTATTTTCAATGCTTTCTTTTAGTTAATTGTTGAATATTTAGTTTTAGGATTGGATTTAATTTCCTGCTAGCCTTTCTAGTGATTTTTAGGCAGGTTAATGCATTAGGGTTTCTTTGGTGCAGGATTGTTTGGAAAGCTTGGTATTCTTCGATGTTGTAATAATTCCTGGTTACTATAGTTCTGGTCGTACATTGCAAGCTTGGTGAGTAGTCTGGTCGTACATTGCAAGCTTGGTGAGTAGTCTTGCGCGTGGGCTAGTTGATGCTGAATTTGAAAAGGGGAAATCATTTGCGCCAGAAACCGTTATTCAGGTGTCGCAACGCCTGCCACATATGGTCCCCTTATCTCCTAGTCGTTGGACACGTGCCCCCGTGCCAAAAGGAAACCCTAGTTTTCGAGGTTGCTATATAAGTCAAAGGCTTATATTTTTAGGGGGGGATATTTCCAAACGAAGTCGACAACTGCCTGATATAAAGGTGAACATGTACAGAGAAGAAAAGGAAGAAGACAAGAGAAGAATGAAGGAAGAAGGCGAAGAAGACAAGAGCATAGAACAACTAGTTTATTATTTTCTCTCTCTTTTACTTCAATTCAATCTTTGTACTACTTTTTCCCATTTCTCTCTTTATGCTAGAAAAAATGGATTTGAGATATTACGTTCTTGCATTTGAGCTCATTATGAGCTAATCACTTTGATGCTAGTATGGTAAACTATACTCGAATTTTACTTTATCGTATTGATGTTTTTATTGCAAGGCTCACTTTAGTATTTTCGTTTAAGTTTTTTTAATGTTCATTTCTATTAGCGAGTGTCCATCTCTTATAGAATACTCTTAGATTAAAGTTCAAAAAGATTTAATTTAATGAAAAGCTTAACCAATGCTTGAATGTTTAAATCGAAAATACATGGGCATAGATTCGTATAAATTTAGGCATTTTACGAGTAACATAAACATATGAACTTACCTAGCAAACCTTTGGCTGAAACTTAATTGATCAACGTAAAACCTGACTGAAATTTGATACGAAGAGAATTAGGCTATACTTGATGATCTCACAAATGATACTTTAGTGTGCTTTTGAGCTAAGGTAATGCTATTGAGATACTGTAGCAATAAAAATAGGATTAATATTGATAAAGTAAATGATAAGGGATTTGACTATACTAGCCTATCTTTCATATTGAATATCTTAGAAATTTCAGTTCCTCGTGTGGATGTCAGTACACTTTAGCTTTATATCTTTGACTTTACACTTTGAATTCAGTCAAAATCACTCAAACGATTTGCTACAGCCTTTTCTTACAAGTTAACTCTATTTTGGTCATTTAAATACTGTGTATTCCCTTTTTCAGGTGGAGATCGACACTCACTTATCATTTTATTACTTGTTATCGATACGTGCACTTGCGTAGAGACACATTTCACACAACACATGTGTAGGTGAATCCTCCATGGTATCACATGTAGGCAAATCTTATAGGATATCTGCCTTTAGAAGCTTGTAGTATACTCGCCTTAGGGCGTAGTGTACTCGCCTTAGGGCGTAGTGTACTCGCCTTTAGGCTTCATAACATACCCTCCTTTGGGCTTTGTAGCATACCCTTTTTCGGGCTTTATAGTGTACTCGCCTTTAGGCTTCATAGTATATCTGTCGTCGGGCTTTGTAGTGTACACGTCTTCGGGCTTTGTAGTGTACTCACCTTTAGGCTTTATAGTATCCCCAGCTTTGAGCTTTGTAGTATACCGTCTTCGAGCTTTGTAGTATACCCGCCTTTGGTATCATATCCCCAAAGATATATTGTCAGCCATTTGTCTACTTTTGATAATGTGGAGCCATCAACTCATAATAAAGTTGACATAGTAGATCTTACGGAGTGATAAGAGTGTGCCATATGTTTAGGAATATCCATCCAATGATCGTAAAGACTTGCAAGGCTTACATGATTGACACACCATCAAGTCATTCATGGCACTTCAGACCGCATATTAATCTATGAAGGCGAAATGATTCAGATTTAACTAGCAAAGCGGGTGACACGGACGACATATAAATAGACAATCTCTCACTTCATGGAACATTGACACCTTAACGCACCTTCTCCATCCTATTTTTTAGCATATAAAATAGAGCAGACTTCAATTCCCGCTCTTGTCACGATTCTGACCAACATGGTAATGCAACTATGGACAATAGAATTCTCAAAACAAGCAAGGCTTCATTCTTTCCATCTTGATTAACAGTCCGAAGGAGAATCTCCTAGTAAAATAGTAGACAAGCTGTGAGGATGGAACTTCCACGTAGAAAATGTAATAGGGGATATGTATATAAAAATGTATTTCCCTTCTCTTTGAATCTCGAAGAAATTCACTAACGGTGTAGAGACCGCGGGCCAATACAAATGGGGAATATATATCAAGAATTTCTCATCCGCATAACAAAGTCACCTTGGGTGTGATTCAGATGTTGTCGTAGAGACTATAAGACAATGTATAGCAATAAATAATTTCAAAAATACTTACAATAAGTCAATTGATAAATCCATGAATATCCATAAGAAGTTAGATGATAAATATAAAAAACACAAGATGAGTCGGATAATTAATTCAGAAATCAGTATATCAGTCGATTGATAGCTCCAAAATATGCACAATAAGCCAATGAATAATCTAGATATCTCTATGAAGAGCTCGATATTAAGTCTAAAAATCCTCAATGGAGAGTTAACATATAAGATAGATAAATCCATAAATTCTATAAGCACTTGATGAACAAGTCGATAAATCATCATATGTTCGTAAAAAATCCAAATATCCGCCTTGGTGCCTTGTTGAGGTGCCGAACTTGGGCCGCCTTGGTGCTGGTTTTATTAAAGCGAATTGGACCGCCTTGATGAATTGAAAGGTGGATTGGACAGCATAAGACCCGTCGTGGAGCTCTGCACATCAACTGAATGCTTTCTCTCATTTGGAGAGGAACATCAAGAATCAAAATCAAAAAGCCTTGACCTCATTTGGTGCTGAAACTGGGCTGCTTTAGTGAGAATCAAAGGAATGAAATTTTAGTCACCTTGGGCTATGCATTGAACGTATGAACTAGGGGTGTAAGCGGTGCGGCTCGGCTAAGTTTAAGGGGTTTTACCGAGCCGAACCGAATATACCAGTTTACAGAATTAGCAACCAAGTCGAACCTCTCAATATTCAAAAACTGAGCCGAACCTAACCGTTCAAAAATAATAAAAATCAAACTGAACCGTAAGATGAAAAGCAAATCAGAAAAATTCATCATATTTCAACCAAATCTCAATCTAATTTCTAACTAATCTTAACCAAATCGGCAACAGATACAAAACCAACATAAATCTCAACTATGTCTTTGACAGATTTGCATTTCAACTGATAATACAAAATATTTACAGAAAAAACAGAGAATACATGAAAAAATATACAATTTAGGTACTGAAGACACACTGAGATAGACAAAGAAAGTGAGAGACATTGAGAGAAAGAAACAGAGATAAAGAGAGAGACGAGGCTAACTGATAAAAATTAAACCTTAAAAAAACTGAGACTTAAGATCTGAAAAAGTGATGAACTGAGATCTAGAGAGTTTGGGGTTCTTCGCTCGCTTTATGATGACAGTAAGTGGGTGGAAAACCTGTGGCTCTGCGATGATGGAGTTCGGATTAGAGGTTATTCGGTGGCCAACGAGGCAGAGGAGGACCTAATCGTGAAGGTTATAGTGACGATAATGACGACGATGGTAGCCGTCACGCTGGGTCTGTGATGAAGCAGCTTGATGACTACGAGATGTTGCTTTCGAGAGAGAGAGAGAGGGAGGGAGGGAGAGAACTTCTAGGCCTATTGTTTTTGTGATTTTGCGATGAGGGTAGGTATGTGTCTCCATGATTTTGCGATCAGGGAGGGAGGGAGGGAGGTTGAGGGTGAGGCTGCGTGAAGTGAATGGGGAATTAGGGCAAATGGGCTATATATAGAAGTGCGGTTCGGTTTGGTTTGGTGCCGGCTTTTCATAAAAAACGAACACCGAACCAAACCACCCTATTTTTCTACTTCTGGAATCGAAACGAACCGTTAGAAGTGACAAAACTTCCCGGACTGATTTGGTTAGGGCTGGTTCTGTCGATTTTTACGGTTTGGTCGGTTTTCTTTACACCCCTAGTATGAACAGCCTTGTAGCCACCTTAAGGAGGACATTGCGGGTTTAGGTTATATGTATACTTATCCGGCTTTGAAGAATCAGCCTTTAGCATTTTTCTTTGTTCATTTCCTCATTTCATTTTTTTAAACTCTTTTATTTGTATCCGCCTTCAGCAATTCGTTGAAGCCTTCAACTTCATTTTTTTCATACGCTTTCAACTCGACAATTTTTTCATAAGCCTTCAACTCAACAATTTTTTATCTACTTCCAATTCTTTTTTTTTAAATCGATTCCTCCTTGTGCTCAAACTCCTTATTATTCTCTTCACCACTTTTGAAGAAACCCATAAATTTAAAATGCACTCAATTTTTTAGCAACATGAAAAAAATATAACATATTTTTTGCTTAGTGAAGAATATGAAGGCAAACCATGATTTTGTTTTACATTTAAGCCGCTTGTAGAACAAGGGCACACTTGAAATATGGCGACAAACATAAAACATGGTCACCTTCGCTAAACGTGACCATGCTTATCACCATCAACTAGTCGTACCTATATAGCACTAAATAGTCGCAAAACTTCATTACGAACCTAACCAACTCCATAAAGGCTATGGTTCAATCATGGAAGATTGAAACCCACTTTTTGTATATGTATTTTTTTACATGAAAAAGGGAAATCATTTTTTTTTCAGCAGAGATATATTAGACCATGAAAAACACACTGTTAATATGAGAGTAAATTTGAGAGAAAATTCACTCTCTTTTTTAGGTCTTAGGTTTTTCATGAAAAATCATGTAAAAGACATATTGATTTTAAGAAATAAAAATACAATAGACCTTCTGATAAGTGCTTGAAAGTGTGAATTAAATATTGATTTATGGGGGATATTTGTCAATAAATTAGGTTAATTATGATATTATTTATTATTATTATTTGACAAATATCATTTTGACGAGTGTATTCCACAATCATATTTTGGACACTTTTAATTTTAACTTTGTTGGTTCTTGAAAGATTTATTGTTAGATTTTATATCTGTTTTTTGCTTTGATTTCGTAGGTAAGGAATTCAAGTGCACTTGGGGTGATTTGAGAAGATTTCAAACACAAAAGGTCGGATAAAAAGTGGAAAAAGGTGGATGTTGGCATCCCAGCATCGTGACGCGCGTGCTGGCACCCCAACGCCGTGACGTGTGCACTGGCACCCCAGCGTCATGCTTGTACCCAAGTGTCGCGACGCTGGCGCAATTTTAAGGTTTTTGGCTATCTCTTTTTATTCCTATTTTATCCTCGTGAACCTTACTGTATAAATAGAATATTTTAGGGTTCTTTTGGACTTTTTTTTTTACAAAGAGTCAACATAAAAATTCTAGCAAAACATGCTCTCTTTTTCTCAAGAAATCAAATTGACGTAGATGAATCACAGATCAGGGCTAAGTCACTAAGCAAGGCTTGGGATGATCTTCAAGTCTATTTTCCTCTATCTCAAACATTGATCTTTTCATGTTCTTAAAGTTCATATGTCTATGTAACTCACAAAATGCCTAAATCTATATGAATCTATGCCCATGTATTTTTTATTTAAATATTCAAGCATCGGTTAAGCTTTTCCATTAAATTAAATCCTTTCAAAACTTAATCTAACTTGTATTCTATAAGAGATGGCCAATCGCTAATAGAAATTAACATTTAACACACTTAAATCAAAATGTTAAAGAGAGCCTTGCAATAAAAACAACATCAATACGATAAAGTAAAATCTAAGTTCAGACCATACTGGCCTCAAAGTGATTAGCTCATAATGAGCTCAAATGCAAGAACATAATATCTCGGATCCATTTTTTCCAACAGAAAGAGAGAAATGGGTAAAGGCAGTACATAGATTGAGATAAAGCAAAAGAGAGAGAGAAGAGAATAGACTAGTTATTCTATGCTCTTGTCTTCTTCCTCTTCTTCTGTTGTCTTCCTCTTTTTCTTCTATATGCAGGTTCACCTTTGTACTAGGCAACTGTCAGCTTCTTTTGGAAATATCCCCCCTCTAAAAATAGAAGCATTTGTCTTTTATAGCTGCCTCGGGAACTAGCATTTCCTTTTAGCACGAGGGCACGTGTCCAGCGACTAAGAGATAAAGGGACCAAAGGTGGCAGGCACTGTGACACCTAGATAATGGTTTCTAACACAAATGATTTCCCCCTTTTGAATTCACCACCAACTAGCCCACACGCCAGACTACTCGCCAATCTTACAATGTACGACCAGAACTATAGCCACGAGGACTTGCTACAGCATAAAAAATACCAAGCTTTGCAAACAATCTTGCACCAAAGAAACCCTAATGCATTAATCTACCAAAAAATCACTAGAAAGTTTAACAGGAAATTAAATCTAACTCTAAAACTAAATATTTAGCAATTAACTAAAAGAAAGCATTGAAAACACCACCTAATATCCCTAAAACAAGCAGAATTCAAACTTAGGAACACTAAGATAACTCTAATTTCTTAGAGTAATCAATATGATGCCTACATGTGACGCCTGCATCGGCGCCTACATGTGACGCCTACATCCAATGCTAAATGTGGTACCAAGGTGGCTTTGTTTACATGTGATGTCTATATAGGATAATGAGGTGGGCTTGCCTGAGTACAAAGAGATTATAATGTAAAGAGAATGTATTGGATAGTCAGCAAGTCAACTACTCTAAAGCCATTCTAACATGATTGAGTAATGTGGAAAAAATTGCAACGGAAGGCTAGGATGTCACTAGCTCCAAAATCATTATAGTGCATGAGGAGATTCATCATGACGAAACACTTGATATACTTGAAACATATATGAGAGCGTGCAAACTCACGTGCAACTTTATCCCATTTTCTCATGACCAACTATTGTAGTTGTCATCACAGTGCCTCACAACATGTTTATCTGTATGGGCGCCCTATGCATAGTTGATTTTATACTTCAGAACGGGGAAAACATGATGACACTTTCATGATACTAAACATTGATAAGCCTTGAAAAAGGAAAGTACGTGTGACATATTAAACAATCAGGCTTTCATCATTCAAGGCGTCACCTTACTCTTATATCCCAGTATTATTGAGAACTTGTTGGGTTCCTGAAAAGAGTTTGTTGTTATACGATTTTCAAAGCCACCTGGTTCTTCAGAGTTCATTATGAAAAATGTTTTCAGCTACCTCTAAGTGCGTCAGTAATTCACTTAGAGGATATGTTTTATGTTAAATATGCACACCTATGGTAATAGGAAATAACCATGTCTGGTACCTGAAGTAGAGTATTTCAAGTCAATTGTTGCCCCGGTGATGACAAAATCACCTTAAAAGGCGGGTTGATGATTCACTGCTAAGTGCACTGAGGATAACGACAAAATCACATGAAAATGAATATATGATCCTTTAAGTGTGTCCATGACGGGTGGTTTAAATGTTCACACATATATGTGACTTCTTAGTCAGTTTCATTCTATTTTCATGTATGTAAGCGCCTTCTTTGGCACTATCATGCAGGTTTCTACGTATATGCGCCTTCAAATTTTGAATCATCTAAGGATCACACTTCAAGTAATAGTATTTTGTTTTCTTGGGAAGTCTTGTTCATACTATTATGTTTATCATTGAGAGTGCATCTATGCTTACTTATTTGGAAACTTTCCAAATGGCGTCACTGAATGTGATTTTATCTCCACTAGTAGGGGTTATAAACACATTGTAAAACATTATCATTCACATGTAAGTAAATTGTCTATGACATATATCTACTTGATTCTGTCAATCATCATACCAAATGGATATGCAAAGATGTTGCGAGCATGCACTTGTTACATCTACTTTCATGCATATAAATTGCACTAACGTCATATTTGAAAATTCATATTTCCTATTAAGCATTATGGCATATGCTTCTAGCATGTCTATCCCCGCCGAGCCATTTCTTGATGACCTCCACCCTAGTTAGTTTTCTTTTAGGTAATATGTTGCTTTGATGTTATGCTACGTTGGTCAAGCTCCTAATTGGTGAAACTCCTCTATGGTGAGTTCTTCTTAATCAATTCTCCCAGATCATTAATATTAAAAAATGATGGTAGGTTTATACGTAACTTTGATTAACTATCTATAGTAATCTTGAATATGAACACATCATTGAGCTTTATCTGTCATATATGAGAATGATATAGTTAGAGAATGTCGCTTGTCATCACACAGGGATATTTGAACACACATTGTGAACATGCATATGGCACATATATTATCATGTATACTCTCTCGGGCTAACATTGAACATAAAGTTGTACATTGCTAGTGTATATATATAATTTTCATATAGTCTTTCTTTAGTGAGTGTTATCGTGATCAGACTATTTATTGAGAGAGGCCCGATGTAGTCAACATCTTCATGCATCTCTTACTAGTGGCTAAATGAAAGCAATTAGTGTATCATCGCATCCAACTGGCGGCTCCAACAACAAAGATGACCCTACATGACTTATTCAATGAAGAAACATCTGCCTGACATATCAGTCAGGTCCACCCGCCCCGATTGGACCCCCATGATTATCTACCCATAACCGTCAAGCTAAATGGAAAGACTTGGACGGACCTTTACTGGCTTGAGAATAAATTAGAGGGATATGGCTTGGTAGGATGAGGTTCGTTGTGTTGGTCTGCCACCACGCCCTCTTTAGTAGACTTTAGACGTGTTATCCTCTCATTAAGGATGAACCTAAATATATGTGGTAGCGTTCTATTCGTTAGTCTCTACATACACTTGGCAATCACTTATTGATCATCACAAAGTAGGGTTTAGCCCCCACTCTCTACATAAAGAGACATGACACTGCTTTTGAGGGGGCTTGAATATTGACATGGGAGCATACATTTATCATAGAGCATACTCTCTCTCTTTCTCGACTTTGTACGAAAAATCTATAGGTCGTCGCGGCGCGTATGCGGCGAAAGCGTGGAGGCGAGGGGGCCTTTTAAATAATTAAACTTTTTAATAAAAATCAAATCTTTTAATATAAAACTTGCGCAACGTGACGATAACCAAATAAGAACTTTTATTGAAATTTTTTTTTCAATCAGTCAGAATCAATTATATATTTATAAGTAAATCTACAACATACATAGTTAGGAATCATATACATCTAGTAGTCTATATCAAGTGGCTTTGCAAAAATTGATCGATTAGCCATTCCTACAAAATCGTTCCAACGATCAGTAGCCTCCGAGATCGATACAAAGATCTTCTAAGTTAATCTTCAACGCACTAGGATGTATGTGGGCACGTAGAATATTATAACACGATATCTAGAAATTTACTGAGAATGACTTTAAAGAGACGATTCTCTAAAAGAACGTGATGATTATTCTTTTAGAAATTTGATTGACGTTTAATCACAGAAAAAAAATCTCTCTGACACCGATTGTGTTATCAATTCAACACTTGATTGATAAACTGATGATCTGATCAACTGATTCTCTCCCATTCTTTTCGCAATGTAGGCCTTTAAAATAATATTTGTATATATTCTAGATAATGGCGTATCATACCTTTTAGGAATTAACTAAAATAATATTTAATTATAAAATTATCAATTATAGTGGGACCCACTGTAATTGTGCACAACTGCAGTGCCACATGACAGTGTAGTGTGCTGTGAGATAGCACAGTGCCTCATGACACCACTATAGTACCATGTGGCACTACAATGTTGCATACTCACTACTGTCGTGCCACGTGGCACCATAGTAGTTCATGTCAATTTCTGATATCCTATTAGTGATTGACATGTGGCAAATACTACGACTTAAATATTTATTTTAATCAGATAATTATCTAGATATCAATTAATTTAAAATTAACATATCTGATTATTTATATCAACTAACTTATTTATTCTTTCACAAATAACAGATTTAGTTTATTTAAATTATTATTATATAATAAATTAATTATGTAATTTCACAAATTACGTCTCACTTATCGATAATTAAAAAATTGATAATTATATATATATATATAATTTCTGAAAAGTATATTTGAATATTTAAATAATTTAATTAATTAATTATCCATACATAATTATCTCATAATTATATACTTACCCAAGTTTCAATAAACTAGATTATTAATTAAACTCTTTAATTAAATAATCTTATTTATTAATTATATTATTACTCCACTATAAATATGAAATTACACTCTTAGAGATTATATAATGTATTTACTGAGTATTCTCATGTAATCCACTAACATAATCATTTCATGTCGTTATGCCCTCCAATTATTGATTCGTAAATTAGAACTGGTCAAAATTATCATTTTACTATCTAATTACCTTTTGATCCTTAAGTACCATTAATCCACTAGTGAATGATTAATTTATAATCTTATTATAAATTTGAGTTCAATAACTATTCTGTTCCACAATTAATACTTAAGAGAACCAATATATGATCCGTTAGGAAAACTTGGATTTCAAATCTTGTAAGAACATGTCTCCAGCCATCCACATCACCAAATCTCCAAAAGAAAAGTCACTAGCCTGATTAACAAACAAACCTTAACGAGTGAATCAAAATATCCAGTAGACATGCATAGGAGTTCATGACTACTCAGGATTCAGACGGATCTACATATGATTATTGAACTGATGTGTATTAAATCTTTATCATAAATGGCACGTTAATAAAGATATTAATCCACACCGACCATGTCATATATAATCTTATCATATAAAGTATCTTCACTAAGATGTCTATCCACATCAATGATTCGGAACTAGATCACACGCACTCATAATACTTAGTGAACTGTACTAGCAACTATTCATAAAAGATTACATACTTTAATATGTTGCTGACAATTTTATTCATTATCTATGATCTTAATCATCTCGTACTAATACAAGATCATAGTCTCATTAATGAATATGGAATTTTCAGATATTTATATAAATTATTCAACAATAATTTAAAAGAACTATTATAGGAAAAATGCAATCCTCGTTAAATTTTATATCAAAATGTCAATACACATGTTTTGAGGGCATAACTCCAATAATCTCTCACTTGTCCTAAAAAAATGTGGCATCTCTTTTAATCTCATGGTACGTGCGTGACCCTCAAATGACTTCGCAGGAAGTGTATTTATAAAATGATAAGACAGGTTCTTTTTCGATGCTATCTTTATAGCAATCACATCCCCTCGATGCACGATCTCTCTTACAAGATGATATTACTTTTCTGTGTGCTTGCCACTCTTGTGACTCCTTGGCTCCTTGTAATTTGCTACCGCCTCACTATTATCACAGTACAGGGTTAGTGGCTTATCCATATCTGAAACTATTTCCAAATCAGAATAGAACTTTCTGAGTCATACCGTCTCTTTCGCAGCTTCACAAGCCGTTATATATTCAACTTCCATAGTAGAATATGCAGTGCTAGATTGCTTAATACTTCTCTACCCTACAGCTTCTCCACCTAGAGTGAATAGTGATCCAGATGTTGACTTCCGTCTGTCTCTGTCTGATTGAAAATCAGAATCAGTATATCTAGTGGGGTTCAGGTCTCCACCTGGATAAACAAGCATATAGTTTCTCATTCTCCTAATATACTTGAGCATGTGCTTTACTGCAATCCAGTGTTCCAAACCTGGATTTGATTGATAACGACTGACAATTCTCACTGCATAATAGATGTATGATCTCGTACGTAATCTGACATACATGAGACTTTCAACTGCTGAAGCATAGAGAACATTTCTCATATCATCTTCCTCCTGAGGTGACTTAGGATATTGTTCCGTGGAGAGGAAAATTTCATATCTGGTCGGTTGTTGACCTTTCTTGGAATTCTCCATAGAGAATATCTCCAGCATCTTATCAATATAAGATGCCTGAAAAAGTGTTAAAAACTTATTTTTTCTATTACTCAGGATTTGGATGCCTAGAACATAGCTCGTATAATACTCCGACCCTTTGTAAATGGGTATTTTCATAAAATTGATTTAAAAGATAATGTGATTTTAAAAAGAAATTATTTGAAATTTTTGTAAAAATATTTTAATTAGGAATGATTTATTTTAAAGTTTGATTTTTTTAAATTTTTAAAAAGGGTTTTATTATATAAATTTTAAAAATCCACTCACACCATTCGTGTCTATACACCCTAAGAAAACTCAAGCCTTCCCTAACCTGATATTATATAATTGTCCTTCAACTCCCTCTTCCCCATTCTCATTTTTCTATCTTAAAACGCAGCACATGTCCTTTTTTCACTCTTCTTTGTTGGTCTCCATCTAGACCTTGGCTGCCTACAAAGCTTTAATTTTAGTAATTCTCCTTCTTTTCTTAATTTCTTTCTTTTCTCTCTTCCTCTCTATTTTTGTCGCTCTCTCGTCCTTGTTTCGTCTCCCTCCCTCTTTTCATCTCTCTCAGCCCATCACTTCTTCTTCTATCTTCTTCCCTCTCTCTGCTTCTCTCATCCACCTCTGTTTCTCTCTCTCTAATTTGTGCCTATGTTCTCTCAGTCTCTCTTTCATTCATCTTCATCTCTGTTTCTTCCCCCTCTATTTCATTTTCCATCTCTTTCTCTATTTTTCTTTTCTGAATGGTTGCTCTATCTCGATCTCTCCAATCTCGTATGCTTTATCATCATTCCCCTTGCTATTTCCTTGGGTGAATTTTTGCTAAAGTAGACCCCTACACTAACCATTTTGTAAAAATAGACTCTAACAATAATTTTCGCTTACCCTGAACCCTGGTCCACTTTCAATTCAAAATCATCTTGTGAAGTTACCAAAAAACTCCTTCACGAATTCCAAACGACGGGTTGAAAAAAAAAAGATGATTACACGAAACCTCACCCCCTTCATTTTACTGTTACTTTTCTCTCTCTCTCGAAGTCCCAGCAAGCATCTTTCTCTCCATAACTCTGAAAGAGTCTTCGTCTCCCACAGCAAGGAAAAACAACAAGGTAAGTTTTTAGGTTCCTGGGTTTTTATTCTGGATTCTAAGGTGTTTTTCCTAGGTTTCTGAGGTATTTGTTTTTACGTTTCTGAGGGATTTTTTTTGGATTTCTACGTTTTTGTTTTTGTTTTGGTTTCTAAGGTATTTTTCTAGGTTTTTGAGGTGTTAGTCTTGGTGGGTATCTATTTTCTAGGTTATACTAGGGTCGTGTACCCACATCGGTCGTCTAAGCCTCATGTAGGCTACACGAGGACTACAAGAGGGTTGAACAAGCCTCGTGTAGGCTATATGAGGACTACATGACGGTTGTAAAAGCCTCATGTAGGCTACATGAGGAATATACCAGGATCGTGTACACCTCGTGCAGTCTACATGATGAATACATGAACATCGTGTACACCTCATGTAGTCTTCATGATGACTACACGAGCACCATGTACATTTCCTGATCTTACATTTTCCTTGAATATTCTACAAGTTATGGCTTCATCAAAGATGTAACTAATATATGTCCATGATGCTAACACGATTCCAAAAGCAAGGCTCAATGCAAAGTACAATACCCACTGCATAAAAGTTATCAAGACCAAGTTGACTGCTGCTCAACTCTCTCTATTTAGGGAGACATGTTTTGGCCATCTATTTGATCTCTCATCCCTAAAGTTTTCAGCAATTGTCTGCCACCAGGTGCTGGCCAGGGAGGCTGAATATGTGGATGGTACTCCATCTGATGAGGAGATCCATTTTTTTATCAATGAGGAGCCACTGTGCTTCTCCAAGAAGGAGTTCATTTTTATTACCGGACTAAAGTTCGGTGAATCCTGGGATGAGAAGAAGACCCGTGCCCCAACAGACTCTCTGATATTAGTAAAGCGTGCTCCGTGCATGACTCCATATCATTCATTATAAAAGAGAAAGTGACAACGTAACCTTAATGAAAATCGAGAAACGGGAATGCGTTTCCTAATAATGAGCAATGCTGGTAAAAGCAAATGGTTCCTAACCTCATCAAAATCAGAGTACGGCATATCCGATTATCCGGCAACACGCTTGGACAAGTAAGGCGATGAACCGTACCTCTATCTCTAGCCGCTGTGATGTCTTATTATGTGGATCATGTCTTGCTTGAGGGTTCCAAACCTCGCCTTTCTCTCTGTACTTTTCCAAAGCCCAATAAATAACCATGGCTGAGTTTGAGGAAAAGTTTAAGAGCTTTGAATATAAGTTAGATTCTGATGCAGTCAAGATGGCTCTGATTTATTTGCTAGAGCACTTTGTGTTGGGGAAGGAGAATCGTACCTAAATTGAGAAGAGATGGTTGGTTTTGGTTGACGACCGTGAAGCTTTCAACCAATATCCATGGGGAGACCACTCGTTCTCCAAAACAATGAAATCATTATTAGTTGTGAAGAATACAAAGGCTATTTTTGATTATCTGAAAACTCAAGAAATAAAAACAAAAAAAACACAGAAATCTTTAACTACTGTTCATGGGTATTCACTCAATAGATGTCCATTTTCCTTCCAGGTACAATATATTTAATTATGTGTAGTGCTGTATAGAATTATTTATGTGATGAATACTGAATTACTCCCTTTGTTTAAATATGAATGGGTATTTGAAACTATCCCCTTAGTGGGTAGTTTATATGGTAACCAAGTTTCGTCCAAGGTGTCGTGATGTCCGACCACGATAGTACCTGTTTAGAATATTAAAAAAAAATTGGAGAAGAATGTATGTTGGTGAATTATGTTGAGAAGTTAATTTATATTACTTTCCCATATACTGATTTATATTTCTTGTATTTTAAGTTGACAGTTCTTTCATTGGTCCTTGCTAAAGAGGAAGTAGAAAAAAGCTTCCAGAGATCAATAGTTAGAAAGAAGGTATGTTCAAAATCATTTTGTACCCTTCTTCTTCTTGAACACGGACCTCGTGTAGTCTACACGATGGTTACACGCACCTCGTGTAGTCTACATGATGGTTACACTGATCTCGTGTATTCATCGTTTAGTCTATACTGATATCGTGTAATCTACACGATAACTATACGAGGTTCATATAACCATTTTGTAGTCTACTTGATGACTACACGAGGTCCATTTAACCATCGTGTAGTCTACACGAGGACTACACGAGGTCCGTGTAACCACGTGTAGTCTACACGATGATTACACGAGTTTTGTGTAATCATGTGTAGTTTACACGATGATTACACGGGGTCTGTGTAACCACATGTAGTCTACACGATGATTACACGATGCCCGTGTAACTACGTGTAGTCTACACGATGAATACACGAGGTCCATGTAACCATCGTGTAGTGACCTTTTTCTTATTTGTCTGCTTAATATTATATGTTTTTTTAGTCCACGCCTCCTCTATCACCTTTTTATAATAGAAGATGAGGCTAATAAGGATGAGGAAGTCATTGAAAAGGAAGAGGAGAAGAAGAAGAGGAAGAAGTCCGATGAGGCCATTAAAAAAACAGAGGAGAAGAAGGTTGTGTCAAAGAAGCTCAGTGGACATGAAGATTGGGTGAGGAAATGTCTGATTAGAATGGACCAAAAGATCACTTCAATGGATAAGAAGATTCTAACCATGCAATCAGACATTTCCTTTGCAATTTTTCAAATTAAAATTTTAATGGATCATCTGGTAACATCGAGGCCAAGTGATTACTCATTTTGTCCTCAATCTGCCATGATGATGGCTAGAGATGAGGAGGATAAGAAGATTAATAAGGAAGTGAAAAAATGAAGAAGGAAAGAAGGATGAAAAAGAAGAAGATATAGTAGAGAATGAAGAAGAAGAGGTGATGGTAGAGAAGGAACAAGAAGAAGAAAAGGAACGGAAGGAAGAAGAAGAAAAATAAAAAGAAGAAAATATGGTAGAGAAGGAAGAACAAGAGGAGATGGTAAAGAAGGAAGAAGAAGAAGAGAATGAAAAGGAAGAAGAAGAAAAAGAAAAAGAAGAAAAGGAAGAAGAATAGGAAGGTAATAAGGAGGAGGAAGGTGAAAAGAAGGAAGATGAAGAAAAATCATAAGGGAAAAAAGAAATGGAAGAGAAAAAAGAAAAAGAAGAAGAAGTAGAAGAAGAAGAAAAAGAAGAAGAAGAAGAAGCAAAAGAAGAAAAAACAAAAGTAAAAGAAGCAAAAGAAGAAAAAGAAGAAAAAACAAAAGCAGAAGAAGAAGAAGAAGAAGAAGAAGAAGATTTGGTTCGGTCAATGGAACAATCCAACGATGGAGAAAATTAGGAGCCCGTCTGCCTTGGTGAACTTGGTAAGAGGAAGATAAAAAGATCTGGGTCCTAGAGTTACTAATTGGGAAACCAAAAAGACAAAAAAGAAAAAGCAGCGAAGGAAAAAATCTGATGAGAATATCATTGCCAAAATGGACTTCAAACATTTCCAAGCATATGGTGATGTATCTTCTGAGGATGAAGCCCGTCTTAAAGCTTGGTTCACCTCCCCAAGGGCAAAGTAAGTTCTGTAATTTTCTTGTATACTTCTTCTTTGTATATTATTCATGATGGTTACACTGACATCGTGTAGCCCTCGTGTAGACTACACAATGATTACACGAGGTCCGTGTATCGATCGTGTAGTAAACCAATCATGTACCTAACTTTGATCTATACTTACGTTGTACAGGAATGAGAAAGTAGATGTTGGATTTTGCATTGTTGACCTTACCTGGTTCAAAAAACTAGTCTTTTCACCTTATCAATGGCTTGAGTCAGATGTAAGTAGTTATTTATAATCTTTTTAATGTGGTATTTAAAATAATTTTAAATATCTTAACTAATTTTTTTTACATTGCAGCATATTGATGCATACTTGGAACTCATAATGAAGGATTTACAAGAATACAACCCTCAAATCAAAATCAATGTTGGTGATTTATTTCTGCAAGTAAGTATGGTTTGTTTTTTAACTTAATGAACTACACACAGTGTAGTCATCGTGTAGACTACACGAGGCCTTCACGCTCTTTCGTCTAGACTACACAAGGCCTTACTCTCTATCATGTAGACTTCTTGTAGACTTCACGAGGCATTCACTGACCTCGTGTAGGCTACACGAGGCCTTCACGCTCCTCGTGTAGGCTACACGAGGCCTTCACGCTCCTCGTGTAGATTTTGTGTAGACTACACGAGGTCTCCACGGGCCTCGTGTTGACTTCATGACCATTTTTTTATTGACGTTGAGGATTTAGTTTGTTTCTCGTGACATTTTAGGAAAACCTGTCTGGCCAAATGGCAGAGTTTGAGCAAGATCCTGCGGGCAGGGATATTGACGTTGATGATCAGCTCCTGTACCTAGTCCTCGGCTTGAAGTTTTGGAAGGAGCTGGGAACAGTCAGATAAGGTTATCTTTCCAATGAATGTGAACCGTACGCATTGGATTGTGGTTCAACTTGATTTGATTGGCCAGTGAAATATACATTTTTTAAAGGCCAGTGAATGTCATCCGCACTCATTGGATTCGTATTTATAACTCCATGAACACGCCATATCAACACTCTTTGTACATTGAAATAATGAAACCTTTCACGAAGATTGTCCATCGGCTAGCTCAAATGATGAATATTTATGAGAGAAGATAGGAGTTTCAACCCAAAGATGAGTGGAAATATGAGATCATGAAGTGTCCACAACAAGAGAATGGGTAAGTGAAATATACATTTTTTTAAAGTCCATTTAAAATTTCATACATGTTATTTAATTGTATTTTTGCATTTCATGTATTTTGTAGGTCTGATTGTGGGTATTTACCTTTAAGTTTGTCGAAGCCCTCGCATATGAGAAGAACCTCCAAGAAATAACTCAATAACAACTGCCAAAATATCGAAGACGGATTACAATTGAGTTATTTGCACGTGGCAATGTTGTACCGAAATAATATGGATATATTTTATGGATTTTTATTTTATTAAATTGTGAATTATGGATTATAGAAATATATTTGTGTTTGTTATTTAATAATTTCATAAAGTTTACATGATAAATACACGTTGCCCATGAAGTTCTCGTGTAGTCTACATGATAATTACACGAGGTCCGTGTAACCATCGTGTAGTATACACGAAGACTACACGATGCCCGTGAAGCCATAATGTAGTCTACACGATGACTACATGATACCCGTGAAGTTCTAGTGTAGTCTACACGATTACTATACGATGCCCGTGAACTTCTAGTTTAGTCTACACGATGCCCGTGAAGTTCTAGTTTAGTCTACATGATTGCTACACAATTACTACACGATGCTCGTGATGTTCTAGTGTAGTCTACACGAATCCCGTGAAGTTCTCGTGTAGGATTCAAGCAGTTGGTCTTCTCATGAAATATACCCTTTGTAGACTTAATATGTCAACTTTATGACATTATTAAATAACAAACACAAGTATATTTCTATATTAATATTTAATTTAAGTCTACAAAGGTCATTATTTATGTTTAAGTGGCTTGGTCATCCCGCTGAGATAAAAGAATTGGATTTCTACACGGTTGTCGGTTGTGACCAATTTTCCCACAACGTTTGCACTTCTTTCTTACTACTTCCTCACCTCTAGATGGAATTCTCTATGTCTTAGGTCTGCCACTTTTCCACCTCATTATACGTGGCAATACCAATTTTTCATGAACCTCATGGTCGATGACCCAATCTGCTTGATCCCTGAGTGGATGTATTGTTTCCGCATACACAGCAATTAGATCCTCAATTTTGTAGAACCTCCAACACATATTGTATGCGAAAATATTGCGTTGCCGACATGCAACCAACACATGCATGAATGGAATTTGATCAAGATCAAAATCTCTGCATTACAAGTCTTAAGATGCAAGTTTACCATTACTCCTCTACCCCCACCCATACACGAAACTCGTGGATGTCAGAAGGAAACAATGATAGTGTACGTGATGCAAGATGTTTCTTATTAAGCTCAGTGTCAACCCAATTTGTCATCTGCGAGATCATTTGACAGGCAGTCGTCCGTCAATTGTAAAACCACTGTTGTAACATGTCATAGATATGTTCTATAAGGCATGTAATGGGAAGCTTTCTAGCATTCTGCAAAACCCCATTCAAACATTTTGTGATGTTTGCAGTCATTATATTGCATCACCTTCCATCAATATGGGAACGTGCCCACCTCTCAACTCCCCCCACCAACACGTATTATGAAATATCTAGAATTGCATCTGTAAAATGAATCATTAGCCGATCAAATTCTGATTGACCGTATACCTTTGATGCTTTCAAAAACAATGCGATCGCATTTTATTTTTTATAAATTGATTTGATATTTTGGCCCATATGGAAGATGCAAGCTCCATGAAGCGCATTGGGAAGGACAACATGTACAGCATTTAGTATACTTGTATGCCTGTCAAATATAAATACCAAGTCTTCCGGATCACCGATTACATCATGAAGTTTACGAAAGAACCATTCTCATGAATCATTATTTTCTGAATATGCAATTCCAAATGCAATGGGACATACTTAGTTGTTCCCATCTTGTGTTGTTGCAACAAATAATTCCCCTTTGTATTTGGCTTTTAAGGCCCTTGCATCAACATCAATGACAGGTCGTATACAGTTGAAAATTCCATGAACAGATGGTCTAAGAGCCATGAAAAAATATTTAAAATGATCTTGCTTATCGATCTCTATGTGTGTTGTTGTCCCTTAAAAATATTTCACATTGTTGTATTAAAATCGATAGAGTACAAACATAGTAGACATGATGAATACACGAGGTTCGTGTAACCATCGTGTAGACTACATGAAGACTACACGAGGACTGTGTAACCATCGTGTAATATTCTTGTAGACATTATGATGCTAAAATTAATAATAAGTACCGGAATTTTTTAATTCTAACATGTGACAATATAAGTGGACATTATGTCTTTTGGCCTATATACACGTCCGACGCTCGTGTATTTAGACCGTATAGAATGACCAATAAATGAATATGTAGCCCGATGGTTTTCATGTCTCAAAAGCTTCAATTGTGCATGTATGTGTATTGATGAACTTTGTAACTTTGAAGTATGGACAATTTTGAATTTCATGGTCCTTAACCTCCATTGGCATGTTTTCTCAATACATACAAGTACCAATATTGACCGGCTTGACTTGAAGATCCGAAACTCAAAATTTCTTCGGATGGCCATCATACGAGCAACCTTAAGCAACTCGACTTTATCATTGTACAAATCATCCATATTTATTATGTCTGTTACAAGCTGATTCAAATCAGCATGTTGCTCCCAGGACCTCAAATCATGTTGTGATGGCAATGGACAAGTGGTCTCGGGTTCACCACCAGTATTCAATTCTGGAGTTATTGTATGGCTGTCTCCACTGATGGCTTCATCATCGTCATCTCCACGGTTTGCATCATCATACGCCCCCTCATCAAAATCATCAACATCAACATCCTTATCCTCGGAAACATTATAATCGGCATGACCAAAAACATCATCATCATGATAGTTCCTTTCAAAATGATCAAAACTCTCAAAGCGAGGAATGCTTTCATGTAGAGGTTGTCGTGACATTTCTGTTTCAGGAACCCAACTTTTATAAAACCATGTAATTTTAGGAACCCAAGATTGTTGTGACATTGTGGTTTGAGAATCGAGCTTTTAGATGAAAAAAATTTAGGCTTGGTACTTACAAATAGTGGACTTCTGAGTGATTCTGATCCATTCTCCTTAATAAAGAACTGTAAATCTCTATCCTTTAAAATTTTAGCAGGAGGGCATGGGGGACATGGCTTCTCTAAAAAAAATTTGATGTACATATCATAGTTTGAGGCGTCTATTTGGAGTTCTTCATGCAATATACATAGTAGCTCATGGTAATTGCAACTAGTAGATATATCCAATAATTTAGTCTTCTCTCCACTAAAAGACCATGTTGTACCATTTTTCACCCAATCTCCATCATGGATTATAAAAAGTTGAACTTCAGATATATCTGTATATACATCAATGAAGGAAGTTAGTACAAGAATAATACATAATCAAATGGAATATTACACGATGATCGTGTAGTCATAGTGTAGTCATCGTGTAGTGTACATGAGACTTTCACAAGCATCGTGTAGTGTACACGAGGCCTTCACGACCATCATGTAGGTGTCGTGTAGTGTACACTACACGATGATCATGTAGACCTCCTGTACTGTAATAATCCCTACATGATGACTACACGACGCTCATGTAGTTCCATCGTGTGGACTACACAAGGACTACACGAGGATTGTGTAGTGTAATCGTGTAGGGTACATGAGGAGTACACGATCATCATGTGGTCATCTTGTACACTACACAATGACACTAAATGATGACCGTGTAGTCTTTTATTAGTGCAGTAGATGCTACACGGTGCTCGTGAACTGCTGAAGAAGTTCCTTATGCACCACACGATGATCGTGTAGTGTACACAAGGTCTACACGGGGCTCGTGTACGCTACGTATAGTCTACACGATGACTACACGAGGCTCGTGTAGTACTCATGTACACCTCATTTTACACTACACCATCATTTTTAGTGATATTGTACAATAAATGAGCTTTAAACAACATTCCAGAAAGAAGAAAATAAGTAAATATTCTCAGAAAACTCATGAAAGTGAAAAACCCATGAACAAAGGAAGAAGACAAGTAAATATTTCCAGAAAGAAGAAAATAAAACTTATACCTTTTTCAGAGAGAAGAACTAGCAATCATTTACTGTTGCAGGAAGAAGGAAGAAGATGAATAAGAAAATGAAGAGGAAAACAAAGAAGAAGTAGAAAAAATGAAATACAAAGAAGGAGAAATGAGATGGGGTGGGTAGAGAGGTTTTGAGTAGACCAAACATTTGATTGGACAGCTTGTAAGAAGGGCAATGGGGAAAAAAGTCAAAGCGAAGGAAAAGTGGACCAGGGATCAGGGTAAGCGAAAATTTGTGTCAGGTACATTTTTCAAAATTGTTAGTGTAGGGGTCTACTTTAGCAAAAAAAACCCCATTTCCTTCTATTTTCTTGTTTGACAATTAGGTCTTAGGACCCAGTTGGTTCTGTCATGAGCCGATCCAACCCAAATCGGTTCGGTTAAGTCAGATCGGTCTGAACTAGTCCAATTTGACCAAATCAAACCGAGTTTGTTTGAGTCAGTCCGGTCTGAATCGTTTGACCCAAAGCCTACCATTTGATTTCTGACTTGATACTTTGTTTTCTGGCCTCGCTCAGACCCCTATGTGCCGTTTTAAATAAATTTATTTTATTTTATGATATTAAAAATGTGTTTATATTGATTTATTTCAAAACAATTTAATGATTATATTTTTTTTATTTCAGGTCATTAGTTGTTTAGTTCATTCCTCTGGTTCAGGTAAGTGAATTTACATCGTAATGTGACGCACGTGTGATAAAAGTAAGATGTGTTATTCTCATCATTTTTAATTGTCTGTAGGCATGTTATATTCATATATATGTTTTGTGTAAGTGGACTTATATAATGATGTGACGCTGATGTTATAATTGTATCATGTATTTATATTTATTATCTGTTAAACTGTTTATCAATAATGTTTATATTTCATTAACAGTTTGGTAATTATTTACTATTCAGTTATTGATTTGATTATCATGAGATAAATATTTGGGTATGACTGATTTTATGTTAATATGTTATATTGTTTGATTCGGTTACATGTATCAGTATGCATTATATAAAGTTGGACTCTCAAGTTATGAAGTTAATTTAGTCAAGTGGAAATTAAGCAAAGTATGAACTTAAGCATGACCCTTAGTTAACAAGAAATTTGAGTTGTTCACGTTTTGTTTTGTTATACAAATGGGGTGTCATCTGTTCATGCTTTCGTCACACATAGGGTGTCATGTGTTCATGTTTTGGTCATACATTGGGTGTCATCTGTAAATATTTTCCGGCACTCATGAGGTGTCATCTGTTCACATTTTTCATCACCTATGAGTGACATATGGTCTATCGCCCAATGTGTGTCATCTATTTCATCGTTCGATGTGTGCCATATGTTTCGTCGCACAATGGGTGTCATTTGTTTCGTTGCCCAATTTGTCATTATATGTTTCAGTTAACGTGAGATCAGTTCTGACTAGGTTGTTAACTAAGGGATGTGCCAAGACAAGGTATGAATAAGTTTGTTATATGATTCTGTTTGAGACATGTGTTATCAATGTGATATGTTAAGCCAAGTCATGATCAAGTACATTACTTTATTTTATTTATGATATGTCAAGTTCAGTTATGTTTTGTCATGATTGCATTTATGACATGTGGATGCATGTTCTTATGTGAGTTTTCTTACTAAGTATCTTAAAATACCCATCCTTCCATAGTTGTTTATGATGCAGATGGTGATAGTGAGCAGCATGAGTGGGACACTCTCATAACCTGTTGGATTAGAAGAATTTATGTTTTCAGTTTATGATTTGATTTAAAACTTGAGAAAATATTTTATGTTTAACTTAGTTATTTAAGTAGTTTATTTTACGTTATGTTTTTCTACGAATTAGGATAAGTGAAAACTTCATGAATTATGGATTTCAAGTTTTGACTTATTTTTAAAGTTTAATTCAGTTTTATCGAAGTTTTATTAATTATGCATTTAAGACACTTTATCACTTCTGTTATTTAAGGATTAAGATTGTGATCATGGATAATTTTAATGCTTCCGCTATTTAAGGTCAAGGTTTTTCTATCATGGATAAATTAGGAATTTCAATTTGAGAATTTTCTCAAAATTAGGGTTTATTTCGAATTAGGGATTTTCAAATTTTGAAATTACACGTATGTTTAAGCATCGGGAATCGAGGTGTTACAGTTTGGTATCAAAGCAATGGTTTTAGATTCTGTAGACTTTTCTTAATGAAAAATATGGCATGTCGCTCACTCGGCTCCTCCATCACCTTACAAGTCAAGTACGCATGATATATATGTTTTAATTATTGAATCAGTATGATGTCCGTTAGTTTCATTATGGAATATTTGATTACGTTTATGTTATATTTACACGATAAGATTAGGCTTTTCATAAGTCTTAAAATTTTGATGGGTAGCAGAGTAATGGCCCCTACGAGATACAACAATCACGCACCGATCGATTCTACTGCGAACCCTCCAGTAACCATGATCAAAATTTTTCAGTTTTTGGAATTGTAGAGGCAGATAGTGATGGCTCACCCAGCTCAACAACAACAACTGCAACAGATGACAGAGGTCAACGTGCAAATGATCCACACATTTAGGAGATTGAACCCGTCTGAATTTAATGATCTCTCGTTTGATCCATTGTTAGCTGAAGATTGGATTGTGAGTTTGGAGTAGATATTCTAGTTTATAATGTGTTTGAGATTCAAAATGTTGATTGTGCAACTTTTATGCTAGAACAAGTAGCTTAAAAATGGTGGGAGCTGACACAAAGAACTCATGATGTTGTGCATAATCCGATGACTTTGGAGCAATTTAAGGAGTTGTTCTTCGAGAAGTAATTTTCGATCACTGTCAGGACAAGTAAGGAGGCCGAATTTCTTAGGCTGGTGCAAGGTAATATGATTGTTGCTGATTATGAAAGGAATTTCGAGGAATTATCTCACTTCGCCACACATTTTACTGATAACGAGATCAAGATGGCTCAGACATTTGAAAGGAGACTTCGTCTAGAGATAAATGGTTCAGTGTCACTCCACAAGCATACCACTTATACAGCGGTGGTTGAAGCATCGTTGTTAATGGAACATGATCTTCCACCAAGAAAGATACCACAGAATGATCGCTCGTCGCAAGAGAAAAGGAAGCTTCAGGATGACCATATTGAACAACGAGATGCAAAGAAACAAGTTAGAGATTCTCATCCTGTTTGTGTCACTTGCAATAAAAGCCACGTCGGACAGTGTTATCAGAAGAATAATGCTTGCTTTAAGTGTGGGAAAACTAGGTACTATCTCAAGAATTGTCCGTTGAACAAACAAGGTAAAAACAATAGTACAACAATCAATAAGAATAATTTAAAGTCCTTCGCTTTGACACATTAGGACGCTCGCGATTAAACCGCAGTTGTTGTCGGCATACTTCTTGCTCTTGGGCGTTCAATCTTCGCATTGATTGAACCTTGATTTTGTTTTCTTCATTTGTGTTTTACTGTTGGTTGAGTTTCGAATTCTTTTTAGGTATTTCCATTTTTTTAAAAATGTGACATCTTTCTTTCGAGGACGAAATATTTTAAGGAGGGGAGAATGTAATACCCCGACCCTTTGTAAATGACCATTTTCATAAAGTTGATTTAAAAGATAATGTGATTTTAAATTTTGATTTTAAAAAGGAATTATTTTTTGAAAAAATATTTTAATTAGGTATGATTTTTTTGAAGTTTAATTTTTTTTAATTTTTAAAAAGGATTTTTTACATAAATTTTAAAAAATCACTCACACCAAACATGTCTATACGTCCTAAGAAAACACAAGCCTTCCCTAACCTATTATTATATAATTGTTCTCCAACTCCCTCTTCCTCACTCTCGTTTTTCTTTCTTAAAACGCAGCCCATGTTCTCCTCTTTTTTTTCACCCTTCTTCGTTGGTCTCCATCTAGACCTTGGCTGCCTACAAACCTTTAATTTTGGTAATTCTCCTTCTTTTCTTAATTTCCTTCTTTTCTCTCTTCCTCTCTGTTTTTTCTGCTCTCACTTCCTTGTTTCGTCTCCCTCCCTCTTTTCATCTCTCTCGATCCATCACTTCTTCTCCTGTCTTCTTCCCTCTCTCTGTTTCTCTTATCCACCTTTGTTTCTCTCTCTCTCTCTCTCTCTCTCTCTAACTTGTGCCCTTGTTCTCTCGGTCTCTCCCTCATTCGTTTTCATCTCTGTTTCTTCCCCCTCTATTTCATTTTCTGTCTTTTTCTCTATTTTTCTTTCCTTAATAGATGCACTCTCTCGGTCTCTCCATTCTCCTCTGTTTTATCGCCGCTCCCCCTGCTATTTCCTTCTGTTTTCTTGTTGTTCTGCAACTAGGTCTTGGGACCCAGTTGGTTCTGTCATGAACTGATACAACCCAAAGCGATTCAGTTTAAGTCGGGCCAATCTGAACCGGTCCAATTTGACCAAATTGAATCGAGTTGGTTTGAGTCATCCTGGTCTGAATCGTTTGACCCGAAGCTTACCATTTGACTTCTGACCCGATACTTTTTTTTTCCTTGCTCAGACCCGTATGCGTCGTTTTAATTAAATCTATTTTATTTTATGATATTAAAAATGTGTTTATATTGATTTATTTAAAAACAATTTAGTGATTATATTATTTTTTAAGATTCCAGGTCATTTTAGTTCATTCCTCTGGTTCAGGTAAGTGAATTTGTAAGATGTGTTATTCTCATCAATTTTAATTGTCCACAACCATGTTATGTTCATAAATATGTTTTGTGTAAGTAGACTTATATAATGAAGTGACTCTGATGTTATAATGGTATCATGCATTTATATTTATTATCTGTTAAACTATTTTTCAATAATGTTTATATTCCGTTAACACTTTGGTAATTATTTACTATTCAATTATTAATTTGATTATCATGAGATAAATATTTGAGTATGAATAATTTTATGTTAGTATGTTATCTTGTTTGATTTTGTTACATGCATTAGTATGCATTATATGTTTACTTGTGAATCATATGATCAATTATTATCATGCGTTGGACTCTGCAAGTTATGAAGTTAATTTAGTAAAGTGAAAATTAAGCAAGATATGAACTAAGCACGGCCCTTATTTAAAAAGAAATAAGAGTTGTTCATGTTTGGTTTTGTTATACGAATGGGGTGTAATCTGTTCATACTTTCGTCACGCATAGGGTGTCATCTATTTATGTTTTGGTCATACATTGGGTGTCATCTATAAATATTTTCCATCACTCATGAGGTGTCATTTGTTCACATTTTCCATCATCATGAGTGCCATATGTTATGTCACCCAATGTGTCATCTGTTTCGTCGCCTAATGAGTGTCATTTGTTTTGTCGCTCAATTCGTCATGATATGTTTCAGTTAACGTGTGATCAATTTTGATTAGGTTGTTAACTAACGGATGTGCGAAGACAAGGTATGAATAAGTTTCTTATATGATTTTGTTCGAGACATGTGTTATCTACGTACTATGTTAAGCCAAGTCATGATCAAATACGTTACTTTATTTTATTTATGATATATGTCAAGTTCAATTATGTTACATCATGATTGCATTTATGACATGTGAATGTATGTTATTATGTGAGTTTGCTTACTAAGTATTTTAAAATGCTCATCTCCCCATAGTTGTTTATGATGCAGATGGTGATGGTGAGCAGCATAAGTGGGACACTGTCATAACCAGTTGGATTAGAAGGATTTATGTTTTCAGTTTATGATTTGATTTAAAATTTAAGAAAATATTTTTTACTTAACCAAGTTATTTAAGTAGTTTATTTTACGTTATGGTGTTCTACGAATTAGGATGAGTGAAAACTTCATGAATTATGGATTTTAAGTTTTGACTTATTTTCAGAGTTTAATTCTGTTATTTAAGGATTAAGATTTTGATAATGGATAAGTTTAATATTTCCGCTATTTATGGTCAAGGTTTTTTTATCATGGGTAAATTAAGATTTTCAATTTGGAAATTTTTGCAAAATTAGGGCTGCTTTCGAATTAGGGACTTCAAATATGTGAAATTACACGTATGTTTAACCCTCAGGGAGCGGGGTGTTACAGCTTGGTATCAAAGCAATGGTTTTAGATTCGGTAGACTTTTTTTAATTAAAAATATGGCATGTCGCTCACTCGGCTCCTCCATCACCTTACAAGTCAGGTACGCATGATATGTATGTTTTAATTTTTGAATCCGTATGATGTGCTTTAGTTTCATTATGGCATGTTTGATTACGTTTATGTTATATTTACATGATAAGATTAGGCTTTTGGTAAGTCTTGAAGTTTTGGTGGGTAGCAGAGTAATGGCCCCCATACGAGAAACAACAATCACGCACAGGTCGATCCTGCTGTGAACCCTTGGGCAACCATGATCGGAATGTTTCAAGAACTTTTGGAGTTGTTGAGGCAGACAGTGACGGCTCACCCAACTCAACAACAACTGCAATAGATGACAGGGGTCGACGTGCAACTAATCCACACATTTTGGAGGATGAACCCGCCCGAATTTAACCGTCTCTTGTCCGATCCATTGTTAGTTGACGATTGGATTGCGAGATTGGAGCAGATATTCCAGTTTATGATGCATTCTGAGACTCAAAAGGTTGGTTGTGGAACTTTTATGCTGACACTAGTAGCTCAAAAATGGTGGTAGCTCGCATAAAGAACTCATGATGTTGTGCATAATTCGATGACATAGGAAAAAGGAGTTATTCTTCGAGAAGTATTTTCTGATCACTATCAGAACAAGTAAGGAGGCCGAATTTCTTAAGCTAGTGTGTGGCAATATGACTATTGTTGATTATGAAAGGAGGTTCGTGGAATTATCTCATTTAGCCACACCTTACGTTGATAGCGAGATCAAGAAGGCTCAGACGTTTAAAAAGGGACTTCATAAAGATAAAGGGTTATGTGACACTCCATAAGCATACCACTTACGTAGCGGTGGTTGAAGCAATGTTGTTAATAGAGCAGAATCTTCCACTAAGAGAGCTACCACAGAATGATCGCTCGTCGCAAGAGAAAAGGAAGCTTCAAGATGACCATATTGAATAACTAGATGCAAAAAAATAAGTTAGAGATTCTCATCCTGTTTGCGTCATTTGTAACAAAATCCATGTCGAACATTGTTATTAGAAGATTAATGCTTGCTTTAAGTGTGGGAAAACTGGGCACTATCTGAAGGATTGTCCGTTGAAGTATACCGCAATTGTTGTAGGTATACTTTTTGCTCTTGGGCATTCAATCTTCGTATTGATTGAACCTTGACTTTGTTTTCTTCATTCGTGTTTTGTGATTTACCGTTGGTTGAGTTTTGGATTCTTTTTAGGTATTTCCAGTGTTTTAAAAATGTGGCATCTTCCTTTCGAGGATGAAATATTTTACCGAGGGGAGAATGTAATACCCCGACCCTTTGTAAATGGACATTTTCATAAAATTGATTTAAAAGACAATGTGATTTTAAAATTTGATTTTAAAAAGGAATTATTATTTATTTTTGTAAAAATAGTTTAATTAGGTTTGATTTATTTTAAAGTTTGATTTTTTTAAAATTTTTAAAAAGGGGCATTTTTTGGGTGTTACAGCTTGCTTCTCTCAAATATTTCATTTGAAATTTCTCAGATAACCACTTTTTTACTTTTATAAAGTTTCCACATCATTCTCGATTAGTAGAATATCATCAACATAAAGAACTAAGAAAATCACTATCTTATTTTTGGTGTATTTATAAACACAGATTTCGTCAACATTTTGCTCGAAGTCATAAGGCCTTATAATCTCATCAAATGTAAGATTCCAAGATCTAGATGTTTACTTTAATCCATAAATGGATTTACGTAACTTGCATACTTTCTTACCTTGCCCCTTTTGTACGAACCCTTCTGGTTGTCTCATATTGATTCTTTCTTCAAGAGAGCCATTCAGAAAATTTGTCTTGACGTCCATTTGTCATATCTCATAGTCAAAGCTAGCGACTATGGACAAAAAGATGCAAATGGATTTTAGCATGGCCACTGGGGAGAATGTCTCTTCATAATCAACTTCCTCCTTTTGTGTATAACCCTTGGCTATTAACCATGCCTTGAAAGTCTCTACTTTCCCATCTGCACCTTTTTTTCTTGAAGATCCATTTACATCTAATGGGCCTGACATCTTTAGGTGGATCTACAAGTTCCCAGACGAAATTAGAATACATAGATTCCATTTCATAGTTCATGACATCTTGCCATTTCTCCTTCTCCCAACTGGTTATCTCACAACCCTCCCACTCCGACGTTGCACTGGAGTTTCATTTGCAGGAACTGTGATTTCTATGGTGTGTTGTTTATCAGTAAAATTGAAGGTGGATTAACATCGACCTAACCATATCCAATAAGGTTCGGTTTCTCCTCTCTGCAACACCATTTTGCTGTGATTTTCCAAGTGTTGTGAGTTGGGATAGAATTCCACACTCCAGCAAATAATCCTTGAATTCTAAATCCAAGTATTCACCACCTCGATCGAATCGAAAAGTTTTCAATGATTTACCTAATTGCTTTTCAGCTTCAACCTTGAAGTCTTTAAACTTTCCAAAAGTTTTAGACTTTCGATGCATTAAGTAACTATATCCAATCTTGAATAGTCGTCAATTGAAGTGACAAAATACTCATACCCACCTCTAGCTTGTACATTGATCGATCCATAGATATCATTGTGTACTAGCTCAAGTGGTTCCTTGGCTCTTTGGCCCTTTCCTGTAAAAGGTCTCTTGGTCATTTTACACTCTAGACAGGATTCACAAATAGGAAGAGTTCCAATTTTTAGCTCTCCCAAAGCACCATACTTTGTTAACATGTTTAACCTATCTAGATTAATATGTCACAATCTAAGATGCTATAAATATGTGTTATCATCATTGTAAACTCTTTGTCGTTTGTTACTTTTAGGTTTTTCTACTTTAAATAATTCAGAATTACTTAACGCGTGTTCAGTCGGCTTAAGCATATACAGTCCGTTTATAATTTTAGCATGATAGATATCAAATCTATTCTTAGAAATTATAAACTCTTTATTGATAAAAGAAACTTTGAATAACTGTCCTTGCAAAAATGAAAAAGAAATCAAATTTCTCGAAAAACCAGGAATATAATAAAAATCATTCAAAACTAAGTAATTATATCCAAAAAGTAAATGGACTATCTCTGATGCTTTAGCTAACACGAGCGCATCACTGCCAACTCTCAAAATGACCTCGCCATTAGCCAGCTCCCTTGATGAATCAAGCATCTATAGAGAAGAACATACATAGTTAGTGGCTCGAGGATGACAAATCATATTTCACTAAACAAGCTTCAAGTACAAGTAAACCATATTTACCTTTCTTTTTCAGCTCAGAGGGATACTTGTTACAATTTCTCTTCCAATGACCTTCAACCCCACAGTGGAAACACTTCCCTTTGGGGTTGCTATCTTTCTTGTTCTTCTTAGCTTTCGGCGATGTCTTGGCTTTCTTTACTCTTTTGTTCTTACTCTTGTCTTTACCATTGTTCTTCTTCCTTTTCTTGTTCTTAACAATATTGAAAGAAGGATTTTTCTCGATAACATTTACCTCACCTTTTTTGGTCATTCTAAGGTTGAGTGAGTCAAAAGTCTACAGTTCATTCAACAATTGGATCATGTTGAATTGCAACTTGTTCATAACATAGTTGGTCGTGAACGTAAAAGCTGGTGTGAGTGACTCTAGTGTGATGCTAACTTGAGATCACTCATCAATGGTGTCCCCATGTACTTCTACCTCGTTCATTATGTTGATCATGTTTAAAACATGTCTCGAACAAAAGTACCCTTCCTCATCTTAGTTGTCATATAGCTCCTAGTGGCCTCATGATGAATTTGATTGGACTGCTGACCAAACATTGCCTGTAAAGATTTCATAATCTCATAGGCAGTCTCCATTCTTTCATGCTTTGTTCTCAGAAGATCATTCATGCACACAAGCATGTAGCACTTCACCTTGTTATTTGATATGATCCAACCATCATATTTGTCTTTAACATTCTTAGGGGCGTTAGCAGCAGGCTCCTCAGGACTTTTCTTAGTAAGAACGAACTTATGGTTCTCACAAATCAGTATTAAGTTCATATTTAATTTACAACATATGAAATTATCACCATTCAATTTCTCAAGAGCAAGTAAAACAGTTACAGGGTTGCCCATGGTAGAAATAATATTGATAACTGAAATTTAATACATATATGATTCAATATAATTGATAAATATCTAAAATTCAAAAAGTAAACGTGATGCATGAATGCAATAATAATAAACACATAAATTTACCATTTACTATTCATGATAAAACAACACAACAATTAATGTGCTGCCTTAGGGTCAGTCAAATTAACCTCAGACTGTCTATGAGACATTCTCATACTTATTAATTAAAACTTAAAATATCTCATATTTTCTCTTTTAACAATAAGGTATCGCTTGTTCGATCAAGTCACAACTATCTACATGAAAGTTTAATTGTGACTTTGTGATGTAACCCATCATGTCAGATTTTATGACTTCATTTAGAATATGCTACCTTAGGGTTGGTCAAAACTAAACTACATCACTTCCTCCTATCTTCTTCAGAAGTCCAACCTTGGTATTGGTACAGCTCGAAACCTTCGTTAGGGGGATGAAAATAAAGCCATATCGAAGCCGTCACTGCACCTCACGGTGTTGTACTAATGATGGAGATCATATGTTACATTGACATGTCAACCTTCTCTCACTCACTATTTTAAGATAATATGTTTTTATTTTAACTAATCAATTAATTCTAAATTAATTACTAGTTAAAATAATAACCATATAAATATTTAATTATCAGTTAATCCAAACTCATTAGTCTAAGTTTATTTAACTTTCTGAAACGCCTAAGTCATAATTAGGTGAATTAGATTAACTAATTAATTATATTCATCAAACTTTAATAAAATGTTTTTACTAAAATCGGTTAACCTAAAGGATATTATAGCATTTAATGTGGTGTGATTACCAAGTTTTAACTAGTTAAAAGCTAGCAGTTTACATGCAATTGATTTCATAAAACAATACATATAAATATATTAGGACAATCCTAATAAATTATGTTTCTACAGATGAGATACATGATTAAATAAAACTGTGTAAGATTTTCATATGTGGCATGTGATCGACTAATACGTGGACATGTTATCAAACATAATAATTAAATAATTATTTAACAATTAAATAAAATAATAACGGATCGGGTGTAGAGGTGGCAACTGGACCGGTTCGGCCCGTTAAACCGGCTGAACCGGCCCGCCACAATCTGACCTGGCCCGCCACAATCTGACCCGGCCCGGTCATGAACAGTACCGGGCAGGTAAGGCCTGCGGGCCAGGTTCGAGCCATCACGGGCCTTGCCTTCAAGACCCATGGCCCGGCCGGCCCGTGAATCCATTTTTGTGTCTAAAAAATTGAACAATTATGAATGTAGTGAAGTTTGAACCCTTGACATTTTCCTTATAAATCACAATCTCTACCAATAGACCAAGACAACTTTTGTTAAATTAATTGTTTCAATTATTTTCTTATTGTCTTTTAACACATTTTATCGAAACTTCAAATAATATACTTTTGAGATAAACGTATTTAATAAAATAAAAAATAATAATTTTCATTTAAATGAATATTTTATTCAATGAAAAATTGGATTCATGAAAATATTAAAAAAATATTGGTTTGATATTCTTAATTTTTTTCTTCTATTAATGAACATGAATTATAAATTAGTTATTAATTATTTATTATATTTTTAGATTTTACGTGAATATGAATATCACTAGTTTATGAATTTAATAAATAAAATAATTATTTTACTTATTATTACAAGTTTTCTATTGTGATTTTAAAGTAATAAAATAAAATAATCATAAGAAAGTAACATAACTTCCATATAGTTTAGTGATACTCTCTACACTTCATATATTTCTCACCAAGGTTCAACTCTCCCCAGTTACATTTTTTAGAATTAAATCACATTAAAGGGAGGGGAAACGGGCTGGACAGGTTATTTAACCAGGTCCGGTCAGTAAACCGGCCCTGGCCGGTTCGGCTGTTCATCCCAGACCGCCCTAAATTTCTGATGGTCCGGCCCGCAAACCGCCTGGAAGGCCCTACCCGGCCCGTGAACCAGCCAGGCCGGGCTAGCCCGGTTGCCACCGCTAACCGAGTGATTATTGTGTACTTCTAAATTACAACTTTTGACATAACAAATAAAATTACAAATCAGACTTCAAGAATACATATTTCTCTAATATTGTATTTTCCTTTTGATGTCCATCTTCATATTCTTCAAGCTTTGAATAAAACCCTTTTTAATCAGAAAAACTATTTTTGTTAATTAAAATAATTTCTATAATTATCTCATTTAATATAGTTGACTTTGATTTAGTCAAATAAACACTTTCTTTGATATGGTCAAACTTAAGTCAAACTCAATCAATCTATTAATTTTTAATTTTCATAAAATAAAAAATTAATAATTAATTTTAAAATTACATTAATTTCAATTTTTAAATGGATAATTAAAAGAGTTTGGATTTTAATGAAACACTTAGGTGATAGAGTTGGTTGCATGGTTTGTTGAAAACTTTCCTAGAACGTGACAACAATTGTCACCGATAGGATCTCCAATCACCGCCCATCAGCACTGTTGTCCGTCTCACCGCCGGCAGTCGTCTGCCGCGCCTTAGCCTTCAAAACTTTAAGAATTCCACTACTAGAGTAATATGTCAATATCCCTTTGCATCAAGTAAACTAGAAAAAAAAACAAGATTTCTTTTTAGATCTAGTACATGTTAGTTTCATATCTCCATTAGGAGATTTAAAGTGACACACATATCACTTATCATTATTTTTAATATTATAATATATATATATATATATATATATATATATCTAAATATTATATTTTGATAAGATTTAAAGTGATAAATCTGAAGATAACTATCATACAGTAGTGGGATAGAGCTAAATAGCCCACTAAAAATAGAGATCAGGTAATTGAGACAACCTAGATTTCATTGATGGGAGTAAGTTGTGATTATGTCAAATTCTTAGATGAGGGTCCCTAGCCTAGTCTATAAATACATACTTGTATATTCCATCAGGTATGGGCTATTAAGTTAAACATAGGTTAGAAGATTCTCTCTATTATTCTTTGTGATTTGTTTTTTTTCCTTGATCAATTATGACTGGAGGTTAGTATTATTATATTTAAATCTCTTACATTATGGTGTCAGAGCCTGCCTTCATGTTATATTGATCAATATAAAGTATCTGTTACTCATCAATTTTTGAGTGGTTGAAACATCATGATTTTGATTAGTATTCAAATCGTCCATGGCTATGCATATAGTAAGATTCACTTTTGACCGACTCTTTTTTTCCCACGTTGATGTCAAGAGAATTTTTATGATACTCTTTTGCCTATTAAATAACTTGCACGTTGATAGGTGGTGTTGATGGCATGACTTGATTTTTATTCATTTGACTTAAAGATTATATGTTTGTTATGGCATCTAGTCTAGGTTAGTAGTAAAGCAACGAAAATAAATTTTCTTGATGATTTTGTTGCTTAGCTTCCGCATTCATCATTTTCTAGATCTGACTAAATTATTATATGTTCATTGATAGTTTTATTTTTGCAGTACACGACAATTATTTGAGTTTAATCTCTATTAGATTAAATTACATTGTTTATAGTCATTACAGTTTCATATTCTGAAATAGATGAAACATATGAAACATATAGTATTTATATGTGTATTGCTAGTTTTATTTATTAATGCATGGAATTTGTGGTAAGAGCTATATACGATTCTTGTTATGCTAAAATATCAAGCATTCATAGTTTGAAGGTTGATATAAAGTTATGAACATTTGAGTATCGATCTTTGATATGTAGCAGTTATTATGATTTTAGCATATTCGATTCGGATGTTATAGCCATGCATTTGTTGACAAAAATTGTATTGATAGTTTTATTTTTAATACTATATGGCATTTTAACATAAAGATTAATGAGATATTTGATATCATTATAAATTAGTGATTTCTATATGACTTAGGAGTAGCCACAACATCTTAAGACATACTAGAAATCACATGAGGAATTATGAATATATTTTTATGGCATATTCCATATTGTAATTAATTAATGAGAATAATAACTTGGCCTACAAAGAGGTTGTTATGTTTGTGATTTAATTAGAATAAGGTAGTAAATTGGCATTAAAGAATATACTTTTCCTAGGCCCATAGGTATGGAGTAGTATTGTTCTTGATGCTTCATATTTGTAAGTCTTATTATAAAGTTAAAGTAAATTCATGCATTTTGCAACCTCTACCGACATGAAGGATTGAATTTATATTTACTACTAAATTGACATTGGTTGATTTAGAATAAAGTTTTGCTTTCATAGTATTAATGTAAGTATATTCCTTAGTTATTTGTAGCTATTTCTACTGCTTTTGATACATCTCATTTTCCAATGCTTACCGGGGATAATTACTCTGATTGGAAAGAAAATGTTCTTTTTACTCTTGGGATCATGGACCTTGACTTGGCACTTCGTATGGACGAACCACCCATTCCAACGGAATCTAGTACGTCACATGTGAAAGCAGAATATGAGCGGTGGGAGCAATCTAATCACTTAAGTAAGATGCACATTATGTCTCATGTTAGTAGGAGCATTAGGGGCTTCATTCTTGTGTGCTCAAATGTCATAGATTTGTTAAAGGCCACAAAAGAACAATTTGTTACTTCTGATAATCCAATGGCCAATACTCTGATGAAGAAGCTTTCGGGAAAATCATTCGATCATTCAAGAGGCATGCGTGAACATATTATGAAAATAAGGGACATTACTGCTCAATTAAAGTCTCGAAAGGTTGAGATTTCTAAGTCATTTATTGTTCATTTCATACTTAAATCTCTTCCCATTGAATATGGACCTTTTTAGATATCATATACCACACATAAGGAAACTTGGTCCATAAATGAGCTTCTGACTATGTGTGTTCAAGAAGAAAATAGACTAAAGCATGAGAGGCAAAAACTCCTCATATGGTAACTCATGATAAAGGAAACAACAAGAAAGACAGGGATGCCTCACAAATGAAGAAGAAAGGAAAGAAGTTGATGAAGCTTCATGGCAACAAGATTGCTTGCTTCTTCTGCAAGAAAAAAGGGGCACGTAAAGAAAGACTGTTAGAGGTACAAAACATGGCTCGGAAAGAAAGGTAATATCATTGCTTTAATGTGTCATGAATTTTTTTTGTTGAAGCTCTAAATAATACATGGTGGATTAACTCCGGTTCTTCAATCCATATTGTCAATACCATAGAGGGCTTTCTCAACCTAAGGAAGTCGAAGCGAAATGAACGAGGCACCTATTCGAGCGATCGGATGCTTTCGAAAGTTGAGGCTGTGAAGACTTTTTGACTTATTTTAAAATACGGATTTGTATTAGATCTTGAAAACACTTTTTATATTCCATCATTTTCAAGAAATTTAGTTTTCATTTCTAGAATTGTTATTTTTAAATTTGTTTTTTATTTGAAGATGACATTTTTAGTATTTTTAAAAAATAAATTTCTTGTTGGTGGTGGAAAATTAATTAATGGTTTATAAAAATTTGATTTAGACCTCACATTTGAATACAATTATTTGACAATGCATGGTGAAAGCGAAGCATCATTAATGAGACCTCTTCGTCATTATGGCACAGGAGATTGGAACATATCTCTATAGAGAAAATTAAGAGATTAGTAAATGATGGAGTTCTAAAAACTCTTGACTTTACTGATTTTGATACTTGTGTGGATTGCATCAAGGGAAAGCAAGCCAACAAGTCCACTAAGGATGCTAGAATAAGTTCTAAAATTCTTGAGATCATACACACTGATATTTGTGGATCATTTTCTACTCCATGTTTGAATGGTCAGAGATAGTTTATCTCATACATTGATGACCATACTAGATTGATGTATCTCTATCTTTTCTTTAATAAGGATGAAGCTAAAGATTCTTTTAAAATTTATAAAGCAGAAGTACAAAAATAAAAGGAAAATAAAATTAAAATCGTAAGGTCAGACAGGGGAGGAGAGTACTATGATAGGTACATAGAAAATGGATAAATGCATGGTTCATTTGCAAGGTTTCTTGAGCAAGAAGGTATAAATGCTCAATATTCGATGCCAAGCACACCACAACAAAATGGTGTTGTTGAAAGAAGGAATCGGACATTGATGGACATGGTAAGAAGCATGATCAGTAACTCTAGTCTTCATTTATCCTTATAGAGTGAGGCCTTGAAAATGGCAGTGTATATCTTGAATATGGTTTCATCTAAGGCCAATCCAAAAACACATTTTGAGTTGTCGAATGGATGAAAACCTAGTTTAAGTCATTTACACATTTGGGGATGTCTTGTAGATGTGAGGGTTTACAATCCTCACATCAAGAAATTAGACCCAAGTACAATCAATGGTTTTTTCATTGGTTAAGCTTTGATTTCCAAAGGATATCAGTTTTATTGTTCTTAGCATACTAGTAGAATCGTTGAGGCTAGAAGTGCTAAATCTTGAAGATCATGAGCCTAGTGGAAGTGATTTACCTCGTAAGGTAGAATTTGAGGAAGCACGAGATTCAATTGAGTTGCCTACAGATAATAGACAATTGGTAGTTCTTCAAGGAAATCAACTAGATATCATTGAAGAACAACCAACTTAGAGCAACCAATTCAAGATGAATCAACCCATATAGATAAAGTCCAGAATGAGGTTACTGTCGAACCTACATAAAATATAGCTGAGACAATAGATTTAAGGAGATCTTCATGGGTAAGGAAATTGGCAAAGTGATTATGTTGTATACCTCCAAGAAGCTGATATTGATATCGAATCTGCAAACGATCCAAACTCATTCTTTGAATCTATAAGTGGTGATAATTTCACGTATCAGTATGATGCGATGAAGGAAGAGTTGGAATCTATGGCTAAAAATCAAGTCTGGGATCTTGTTGTGTTATCCAAGGGAGTTACAACCGTTGGTTGTAAATGGATTTATAAAATCAAAAGTGACTCATTGGGTAAAATAGAGAGATATAAAGCTAGACTTTGAGTCAAAAGTTTCACTCAAAAGAAGGCATTGATTACCATGAAACCTTCTTTCTAGTTTCAAATAAGGATTCTTTAGAATAATCATTGCTTTAGTAGCTCATTTTGATTTAGAGTTACATCAGATGGATGTCAAAACATCGTTCTTGAATGTGGACCTAGAGGAAGAGGCATACATGTCCCAGCCTAAAGGTTTTACACTTGAACATGAAAGTCGATTAGTTTGCAAGCTCAAAAGATCTATATATGGACTAAAGCAGGCCTTCAGTCAATGGTATATAAAGTTTCACAACGTTGTTATCTCATTCGGTTTCTCTGAGAACATTGTTAATCAATGCATATACTTTAAGGTTAGTGGGAGTAAATATACATTTTTAGTTCTGTATGTGGATGATAGTTTACTTGCAAGCAATGATTTGGGTTTACTCCATGAGATAAAACAGTTCCTCTCTAAGAACTTTGAAATGAAGAATTTAGGTGAAGCCTATTATGTCGTTGGCATAGAGATTCATAGAGGTAAAGATCTCAACGAATATTGCGACTATCTCAAAAGGCCTACATTGAAAAGGTTTAGAGAGATTCATAATGAAATATTGCTCTCGCAGTTTCACCTGGTTAAAGGAGATAAGTTCAATCAGAATCAATACCCACATAATGAATTGGAACAACAACAGATGGATAACATATCATATGCATCTGCAGTTGGCAGCCTAATGTATGCATATGTCTGTACAAGACCTGGTATGGAATTCGCAGTGGGCATGCTAGACAGATCCTAGAGCAATCCTAGTATAGAGCATTGGAGGGCTGCTAAAAAGGTTATAAGGTACTTGCAAGGAACCAAAGACTACAAACTTACATATAGACACTCTGATCATCTGGAACTAGTTGGATACTCGGATTCAGATTTTGCTAGATGTGTAGACACGAGAAAGTCAACTTCAGGATATGTTTTCCTTCTTACTGGAGGTGTTGTATCTTGGAGAAGTGTCAAGCAAACCATTGTTGCTTCTTCTACCATAGAAGCAGAGCTCATCGCATGCTATGAAGCTACTACATAGGCACTATGGTTAAGGAATTTCATTAAAGGCCTCAAGATTGTCAATTCCATAGTGAGACCCATAAAGATCTATTGTGATAGTTTGGTTACAGTTTTCTTCTCCAAGAATAATAAAAGTGGAAGCCGAAGCAAGCATATCGACATCAAGTATCTAGTTGTTAGAGAACACGTGAAAATTAAACAGGTGTTCATTGAACACATTGATACCGAGATAATGATTGCGGATCTATGACTAAAGGATTGCTGACAAAACAATACAGAGATCTTAAGGAGCATATATATCTTATTAGCTCATTTTTAGTTTAATTTGTATGTTAGCACTACATATATCATTGGACATGATAATTTCTCATCTTGGAGAATAAAATATTTCTTTTATTCGTGTACACATAAAATTTTCATATACATTGAGATATATAAAGTTGGACCTGAATGACTTATACGAAGACATTCATAAAGTTAACTGCTCATAAGGTGCTCACTTAGAGATACCATACATGCGATACATGAAGGGAATGCTCATTTTAGAGTATAACGCTATGATTCATGTTTTAGAATTTTTTAATTGAGTATGAGTATTTCAATTACTAGTTTTATCGGATAGTTATGGTATGTGTGCCAAGTGGGAGAATGTCAATTTCATATCTCCATTAGTAGACTTAAAGTGGCACATATATCACTTATCATTATTTTTAATATTATATTATCTATATATATCTAAATATTATATTTTAATAAGATTTAAAGTGATAAAACTAAATATAACTATCATCTAGTAGTATGATAGAGTTAAACAACTAAATAATTGATAGAGATCAAGTAATTGAGATAATTTAGATTTCTTTGATGTGAGGAAGTTGTGATTATGTCAAACTCTTAGATGACAGTCCCTAGTTTAATCTATAAATTTATGCATGTGTATTCCATAAGTATGGGCTATTAAGTTAGGTATAGTCTAGAAAATTCTCTCTATTATTTTTTATGATTTGCTTATTATTTTTTTATCAATTAAAGTTGAAGGTTAGTATTATTATATTTAAATTTCTTACGGTACATATCTCACATCAAAGAATCTTGATACTTACATCGCAAATCTTGAGCTGCACTGATCTTATCTCAGTGACCTGAGAGGCCATGTCATTCCCCATTAGAACTATCCCCGAATTAACTACTTGATAGGTGCAAAAACTAATATTTTCTTGGGTACATGTCGACTCCAAGATCCAATCTTTGTTATCAACTATGATAAAAACCATTTACGCAGATGCAACTTCATTTTCTGCCACAAAATCTCCTACTATTTCCAGTGGTAGCATATAACCTTCTTGTATGATTTATCTGTTGACTTGTTCTGGTTATTATCCTTCCCTTTCTGGAAGTTCTTGCTGTCTTTCTTTTCTTGCTTGGCTTTAGCATAAAGACCTTCACCATTTTCTCCATATTTCTTTTCAGCTTTGATTTTCAATTCCCTTGCTCTAATTGGTTGTTATAACATCATCCAAAGACACTCTCTCTACCATATTTAATAGCATTCTTTACATCCTTAAAGGAATCAGGCATAGAATTTAGGAGTAGAATTGTCATAGTGCTGTCACTCAATTCTTCACCACTGTCATTAACGTTGCTCATTAATCTTTGAAAGTTATCAAGACTATCTTCCAGTGATCTTGAAGGACTCATCTTGAAGCCGAACAGTTGATCTTCAATATATGATATTCCAGGAACATATTGAGTCATGTAGAGAGATTCCAGTTTCAGCCACACTTTTGGCTGCTTTATTTTCTGATATAATCTTACTCACTATATTGTCAGCAAGATTTAGAATGATAGTACTATAAGCAAGTATTTCAGGCATATTCTCCTTCTCAGTTGCTGTTAAATTTGGAGGCGGATCTTTTTCACCACCAAGAGAATGATGGCACTTCTATTGGACAAGAATCGCCCTCATTTTCTGACTCTAAACCACGAATTTGTTTAGATAATGATGACATCTGTTAGAAATTGACCATGTCAGTTAATAAATAACTAACTTGATCAGTCTCTAAAATAGTTCATAATCATTTACTCTCTTAAAATAAGAGGCATATATGACTAACATAAGGAGTATGATGGATTGAGTTTTTTAACTTTGGTTGAACTTGTGTTTATCAGTGTCATCTAGTTCGACATACGTTTGATATTGTTATGACTGTAGTCAACAATATCAAACGTGGCTCACATTGTCTCGCTTTTATCCTTTTTATGTTGATTATACGGCTTTAGTTCCACACTTCTTAATCCAAAGATTTTTAAAAGCAGAATAATTTATAATTTTCAACTATATCTCAAATCAACCTCAATCTTGATGAGCTTCCAATCGCGTTTCATTATTGAAGGATTCAATTGAAATAGATAACAAAAATTTATCTACAAAAAAAAAATTTCCTCATCTCATGGTAAAGAAAGCCATATTCTTTATGTTGATTATACGGCTTTAATTCCGCACTTCTTAATCCAAAGATTTTTAAAAGCAACATAATTTATAATTTTCAACTATATCTCAAATCAACCTCAATCTTGATGAGCTTCCAATCGCGTTTCATTATTAAAGGATTCAATTGAAATAGATAACAAAAATTTATCTGCAAAAAATTCCTCATCTCATGGTAAAGAAAGCCATTTTCTAGCAGAATTCTGTCTTAAAAAATAAAATGAAATGACAACTATAGTGCAGTTGTTGTAGTTGTTTCAGAAAAGAAAGATAACAGAGTTAGCCTCTTAATTTATGCTATTTGGCAGCTCATCACTAATATTTTTTATTAATATAGGACAATTAAACTCCCACTCAATGTATGTTTTTAATGTCTAATGCAAACTAAAGTCAATTAGAATTCTTAATGTCTCCTATGATGTAGCAAAGGTGATCATCCAGAATAAATCATTTTTAAGGCTTACAAAATGTTAGTGATAGAAAATTTAACCCGTGTGGTGTGGCTCGCCCATAATTTACACCAGAAGAGGGATTCTTTTGCTTCATACAAGGCTTACATGTTTAAACATATTACTCAACAAACTAAACAAAAGCTTGAGCAAACCGGGAATCAACTTCTCACCTTCATAATTATGCAGTACCCTCAATTCCCAATTCCCTAAACTATGCGACAGAATAAGAAAAAGAAGGATCCTTTGTCTTGAGGTTCTCTTGTTCACATTCAATCAAATATAATATTTCAAAAAAGAAAGAATTTAAAATTACTTTTCAGATTTTTTTCCTCAATTCCTCGTGGACGGACAATCTGGACCGTTGAACGGAAAATTTCAACAGCCGACCTCATGCGAAAAGGAGGTGATCCAAATCCGCAATACACAACTTAGAATGCTTTAGATGGGAGAGGAGATTCAAAGTCAAAGTGCAGTCTTTAGGCCTGATCTTTGCATATACAAAAAACTTACATTTACATAGGACCCAAAGGAACTTCTGTTCTCTTCGACAAAAAAAAGGAACTTCTGTTCTTGAACTAAAAAGAAAGAAAGAAAGAAATAAAGAGGACCTATTTACATACGAAATCCCAGAGAACACTCAAAGCTCTCATCATTACCTACTTTTGCCACATTCTCAACTTTACACTGCCCTATTCCTTTGCTTGCAGTAGTAATAGTAATAGAAGTAGACCTAGAGCCGCCTTGACATTTGCTACATATATACCTTGAAGGAACTGAATCAGAATCAAGAATTCCACAGCATCTAGTGTGTTGCCACACCCCACATACATCACACGCTAACATTCTCTCCCCATCATCATCCTTAGCTCCACAACTACAATCCACTGTCCATCTCTCAATCCCCCTTTCCATTCTAAACCTATTCTGTCCCCCTTTCCCTAGGCATCTCCCTCTTACTCTAACCCAGTCACTCGTACCCAACAGCAGCTTCACCTGGGTGGAATCGTCCACACCTCCATAGTCTACAATCTCTTCAACTTGAAACCTTCTAAACATCAAATATACATCTTGAAAAGCTATCGATGCTTCAAGTTTAAGGTCTTGAACGGTGGCGTTTGGGGAAAGGACAATTTGTTCTGGTGGAGGATTTGTTGGACAATTTCCAGATTCTTCTATAAGTTCGACCTGACATGAGAGACAGATAGCAGCCGAATTATCAATTAAAGATTTCTTCTCAGGCTTGTAGTCTTTCACAAATTGCTTGCAGTCAAGGAGCTTTTCAGCTGAACTTATTGCAAGATCCCTTGTTGCCTGAGGCCCATAAAGTGTCATGGTTTGTGGATGGAGCATGGATTCGTACAAATATCTAAGGTCCTGTAGGAGATTTTCTACAGATGGACAGTTGGAAGATTCCATGCAAGAAGTGACACCATTCGAGGAGGGGACAGTTCCAGGCTCAAGTCTGCAACAAATGAAGAGACCCTTGTCACAACAAGAAACCCAAAGCAAAATATTGTCCAAGCATAAAACCCAAAAAAACACATTAAGTTTTCTTTGTGAGGGACGAGAAAAGAAACGGAACCAAAAAGGAAAGAGACCATCCCCATTCCCACACTTTTTTCCAAACAACGCTACTACAGAAATTTTAATTTAAGTAACAATTATTTTCAAAACAACTACAAAACCACCAGCAGTTCTCGTTCACAAACTCTTCCAAAATCCTAATTTGAGCAAGGGCGTTTTCTGGATCATTCAGTGTAGTAAAGTCATTCAAGCCTAAAACCCTACCGATAAAAGACTATCATTTTTCCAGACTTTAAAGTCTTTCAAGAAACAATTACAAACAAGTAAAGGGAATTGCTGTGAAATAAAAGGATACCCAATTACAACAACATGGTTTTTTTCTATAGGCAAAATAAAGACGTGTTATACTTAAGCCCCTTGAAAAGGAAAAAACCAGAACAGTTAGCTTACCTATACTCAGAAGCACCAGAATCAGGATTATATCGTACAATAACAACCATGCCATTGGTAGCCAATTTTCCACCAAGTTCCTTAAGGCAGTAATCAAGGAGTTCTGGAGGACCGGCCTTGCACACGGCACCCCTAAGAGCACGCCAACTCACCCAGTTAGACCCAGACACTGCACGCAGCACTCTGAACATGGCTTCTTCCACACGTGCCACATCACTTCTAGTCCATGAGCACAAGACTCCTGGCTTAAGCTTTTTGTCCGTGGCGCTGTTAATCCTTGAAGAAGGCCCATGATTATGGATCAAACTCATCACAAAATTGAAGAGGTCTCTTGTATTTACAAGTTCACGTTCCGACAAGGACTGATAATATGAGATTATGTCTTGGAGGCGAGAGCGGGGTTTTCTTCCTTGGGATAGAAAGACGGACAAGGGAATGCTAGAGAGAGTTTCTACGGCTGACTTATAGGAATCAAGAGTCAGGGCAAAGCTACCAGCACCAAATTCATAACCCCAGTCACCATACCATGGATGACCATTAGTAATAGCATGCAGCAGCCGGTACTCCAACCCATACTTTTTGGATACATCCATCACACTAACCTTTCTGCACAAGGATAGAATATATTTGTTTAGAGTCAATCATTACATTGATTAGATATGAATCCAAAAATTAGAGACACACATACTTCAACAATCATGTATCAAAATCATTTATCTAAAAATAAAATAACCAAGATGCTGGAATGGTACTATAGACATAACTTCTGACGCGACCATAATTCAAAAGGGTACGCATTAAGCAAAAATATAGCAGCCACTTCATTATTGCAATAATCACCATTCTCTTCTCTCACAATCAGTAGAGTGAGGAATATTACTAACCTGACTCCAAGCATTTTACAGAGCCGATCCCAGAAGTCCATAATATGGCACCCAGAAAGAAGCCTGGAGCCACCCTCTCTACCATTAACTCTAAGAAGGTGACCATAACCATTGGAATGGATCACACCATGCAATAGATGAGTGGTATTCTCTAACTGATGGTACACCCAATCCTCCACATCATCCGTACTAGTTACGTGGTTGCATGATTTACATCTGGAAAAATTCAACATTAACTTGTCATGTACTAGTTATATTGTTGTCTGACTTGCAAACATCTACATGTTTTACAACATCTGGAAAAAAATCATCATTTTTAATAATTCAACATTATTTTCTCGTTAAACTAATAATATGGTCATAACAACCATAAATATATAGGTGAATATAGAGGAAAATGAAGTTAAGTATGATCGAAATTTCAAACTTCACCCTTATTGAATACTTAAGAATAACCTTCTTATATGAATCCAATGTTGAAATAAAACAAGAATCTTTGACTAATAATATAAGTTAAGTGCAAATAAGTCTGCAGACCGCGACAACCATGACTACCCAAAAGAAAATTCAGATTAGTCCTTAGGAAATTCCAATTAGAAGTGAAGAAAAGATCACAAAAGCAGAAGCGAAAGAGAGAGAAGATGAGGTGGAGGAGCTCACTTGGATTCAGATAAAAGCAAGACGTCTCCACAGCACATACAAGGCTTGTGATAACCCCCAATTGAGCTTCCATCTGCCTTTATTATAAAATGGTATCTTTTCCCGCATACTGGGTGTCCGCTCCAACCTTTCATCCATATTAATATTCAATCAACATCCTTTCACACTTTAAAATTAATTTGTTCCCAAATAAGTTTATTTTAATTTATTTACGCTCCTAAGAGAAACTGTAACTATTATTTAATAATATTAAAATAAAAGGAGAAATAAAAAAAAAAATTTAAAAGTCGCACATTCAATCGTAGCTATCACGCAACAGCGATATAAATTATGTCGCATCTATAAACAACGACACTACTAAATGCCACGTGTAAATACAAGATTAAAGCTCTATCCATCCTTCCTACACATGAGCCCCACACCACCTATAACTTGGACCCACTCCCGAATTCGTAATTTCCCCACAATAAAAATTTAGTTTTATTCGCCTTTCTTATCGTTATTTACGAAGCGCGTGATCTCATCTCGTCGCTCGTCTCAATTTCTCATTCTAACTTTCACTACATTCATTGCGTTCCATCTTGTTTTCTCACGATATTTTCAAAAAGGTCGTCGAGGATCAGTCTCTCCGGCTCCTCATGCAACCGGAAAGGTCTAGAAACAGGACTCGTGTGAGTCAACTCACCAACAACTCGGCACTGATCGCAATAGACGGATCTGGATCTGGCCACATCCTCCTCCACGACATCGAGGCAGACTAAGGCCGGTTGCGAGTCGGGACCATCCGTCTGATCACCGACACGGAAGATGATCTGCCACGTTAGAAGATGCGGGAAGAGGGAAGACGGAGGCGGCAGCAGGGCGTGCTTCGACAAGAAAGAGCGTACGTTCGTCCTGAAGGGACCTTCGGCGAAACCCTCACCGCGTGAAACAGAAGACGTAGGGAAGGAAAGAAAATCATGGAGATCAGCGGTAACTCTCCTCTTCATCCTCTTCAAGGGCCGACCGTTCACGACCATAGTCGTGGTTGTAAGGGTAGGAATGATGATGATGAACGGAAAGGACGGAATAAAAAGAGAGGTGGGTAGAAGCGCGTGAAGGCGCGTGTATCAGATCTAAGTGGAAAAAGTGGAAGTTCAACGGCTAAGAAGGTAGTAGAGATGAGGAATAAGCTAATGAGAAAGAAGGTGGAGAAGGATCGGTATTAAGAGGAGAAAGAAGAGGAAGAAAGAGGGGAAAGAAGAACGCCGAAATCGGCTAGGTTTTAGGGTTACAGTTATGGGGAAAAGAAGGAGAAGAAGGGTAAGAAAGACTGTGACATCAAATAAAAGGACAGAGGTGTCTTTTTAAGTAATACTTTTATAAATATCAAAGATCAAATTAGAGTAATGAAATGGAATTGGTATTGAATAATATAAATGTTGGAGCGTGGAGGGAGTTATAAAGAGTTTTTCATTTTCCAAAAAGAAAAGAAAATAATAAAAATGAATGGTATTTGGTTTCTGCGAATTGGTGAGAAGAACTGAGTAAAAATGGAAGTCGGTTTTCAGAAAAGAGGAGGAGAGAGAGAGGAGAGAGGGAGAGAGCGGGAGAAGGAAAATAAAGGAATCTCTCTTTACTTTTTGCGCTTCTCCTTCTTCAATATTTTTTTTGACCTTTTTTGCCACTGCTTTTTTCTTAAATTACTTCCTTACCCCCAACGCCCTTTTGGAAAGAGCCAAGAAGGTTCCTCTTATGTACTTTTTTTTCCTTTTTATGTTTTGCTTTGCTTGTAATGGGTGGGGGATAATTATGGTATTTTCTAATTCATTTCATGTATATTAAAATTACTAGCTTAAATGTTAAAACACGTACGGCTTAAATCGCTTTATTATTTAGCTCATTCTTTCTTTTATTGGTTTGGTGTTACAACCAAATTAGGAATTTTAAACTTGAAATTAGATTCTAATATTTTTTTTCACAAGAATCAAGTAAACATGTCATTCATATTTAACAATTATATTTTTATTTTTACAACACGATATGTTTCTGAGTTTTATCACATTGTGAATTATGTTGATAAAATGTCATTGTGATTTTCTACTGAATTATTACCAACAATGTTATGACTTGTCTAAAAAATATTAATTGCTTCGTATTTCAAAATTAAAAAACAAAAAAGAAATCCATCGGACTATGGGAGGGACAGGATGGGAGAGGGGTTAAGGTAGAGAACGTGGATGCAACACACACTATAATGAACGATCCTCGTTACTTTTTTTCCTATTGACCACTCACATTCATGCCCTCTACTCTTTTCTTTCTACTTTTACAAGTCTTATGTGCTTATGTAACACTTAAAAAAGAGAAAGAGATGAATATTTGTAATTATTAAACTCTAATTAGATAAATAAATTTGATCAATTTAATTTTTAAATTCTCATTTCAACCATCGTAATTAAAAAATAGTTAATGAATAGATAGTTACGAATCTATGACATTCTTCTCAGTGATATCTATTAAATTATCACCATTTATTATAGTATTTATATTTCATGTAGAGTATATATACATATGATTTCCTATAATCTAATTTATGATATTTTATCGTGGGTGTGAAAAAAAAATATTGATATAAGAAAAATAATATAATAAACAGATATACTTGAACAAAATATATACAAATATATATAACTAAAAGTGAAGCTATATGTCTATGGATAGTGAAAACCTCATCTTTAGTTGGTTTAATAATGAGGTTTTAAATTTAATTAAGTATATATATAAATGATAACTCAATTAATTAATAACCCACAATTTTCTTCTGACTGAGTTGTGTTTAGTAGTTTAACCCGCCCTATATGGTTCCTTCATGGGTGAGATTTTCATGATATAGTGAAGTTTTGAAACTTCCATGGCAATAATTCAACGAAATGAAAGTTTCAATTTTGTTGTAATTTCAATTTTCACATAATGAACGTACGTGAAGGTTCTGGGAAGACACTACTACAAAATAAGTTTTAGATGACAACAGGTTATTAGAATTAATGACAAGTTTTTTAAACCTGTCAAGTAAAAAAAGCTCTGGAATGTAAAAAATTGATGTTTGGCTAACATGACAAGTTTTATATTAATTGCCATAAATATATTATATAATATGACATCTATTATTTTTCACTGTCATTAAATTTTCTTTAATTATAAAATTGTCATTATATATACTCCCCTAAAATACCCTAATCATTTCATTATATATATCTCCCTCTCCATTCATCCTCATCACCAACCATCGACATCGGTGACCATCGTGCATCTCGTTGACTTCCTCCTTCAAAGCAACAACGAGGTAGGTAGAGGAGCATCACGTTTGATCTATTACGTCGCCATCTTCATCTTGGTGATGAGCTCGTGGCTAGATCTACGTAGGTTGATTCATCGAGCACGTTTTGTCGATGTGAGTTTTCTTTACATTTTCTTTTTTACCTTTTGATTTTTAGATGTGATTTGAGGCAGATTTGAGTTCTAAGCAAAGGATCCTTGCTGATTTAGGTCATGGTTCCATTTCCTAAACCAGAAGTTGCATTAATCACCAATCAACTCATCAATGTTGTTAAACACTGCCATCTTCACGGTGTTGTTCACAGAGATATCAAGATGGAAAACGTGTTATTCGATTCGAGGAATACTCTAAAGATGGCCGATTTTGGATCGGCGGAGTGGTTTTCGAAAGAGAGGTTTATGGCTGGCGTCGTTAGGACGCCATATTATGTAGTTCCTGAAGTTTTGCAAGAAAAGGGGTATGATGATAAGGTTGATATATGGAGCGTAGGGGTGATTTTGTATACTATGTTGGCTAGGTTTCTACCTTTCTATGGTGACACGGCAGTGGAGATTTTTTATGCTGTTTTGAGAGGGATTTTGAGGTTTCCGACAAGGATTTTCCGATTGGTTTCTCTAGCGGCTAAGGATTTAATGAGAAAGATGATTTGCAGGGATGCTTCTCAGAGGCTATCTGCAGAACATGCATTAAGTAAGCTCGCTATTCTTGATTTCATATCCATTGTTCTTGGAATTACAAAGGAAGATCAAATTAAGAAAAGGGTTTTGATGGTTGAGAAATTGGTAGATTTTATGTTATAAGCAATAATAAATAACAAGTTCTAATTCTCTGATAACCTTTTGTTCACTTTTTTTATTGTGTGAATTTAGGACACCCATGGATCTTAAATGGAGGATGAGAGAGAGCTTCAATGGATTAAATCAAAAGACAGTTTTTGGTTTTCTCTTCTTAATTAGTAAAGTCTCAGATTCAGTACATAAGCTTACCTTACTATGTGAATAAGAGAATCTCACCCATGCACTCTGCAATTTTCTGTAAATCTCCATCATAGCCTTTGGATGGTTCCATAATCCAGTTTTCACATCCAAGGCTTATGTGTTAGAGAGAGAGAAAGAGTATTACTATTAGTGGTAGGTTAGATGCCAGAGGTTGATGCATTTGTTCTTGTTCTAACTAGGGCGCTAAGTCAGCAGACATGTTTATCTCTTACCTTGATTGGTCATGGGCAATAAAATGAGAAAAGAATATTCATATTATGTTTTATATTCTCAATGAAAAGCTACATTTGTTTTGTGTTGTCCTTGCAGGTTTATAACGAGGTTTCGTCTCTCACTGAATTATGTAGAATTCAATTGAAAGTTGTACAATTGACAAGCAGCATGCTTCATAATGATTTGGTTGGTTATGTAACTTCATTTTTATTTTAAAATTACCAACATAGGCAAATGTCAGTTGTCTCACAAATTTAGTATTTTGCAGTTGTTTATGGAGTTCTTTATCTGAACATAGCTTTCTCCTACAGCGGGCAGCATTGGCAGGATCACCTGATATTCTCGTATCTACCCCTGCTTGTATGCCAAAATACTTGTCAAATGGTGTTCTTCAATCATCATTCATTAAGGATTCGCTTAAAATTCTTGTTCTTGATGAGGTGAAAAGCTAGCATTACACATTTCAACTATTGGTTGATAGTGATGACATGCCACACATTATATTTCTAACATCAACTTTTGAAACAATATTCATTTTAATTTTCTAAACGGAAGTCATTGGTTTATGTTTGTTTACAGGAAGATCTTCTACTATCATATGGATATGAAAATGATATAAAAGCTTCAACAGATAATGTGCCTCGATCTTGTCAATGTCTTCTTATGTCCGCTACATCAAGGTTTGTCATTTAAAACAAACTCTTTTAGACCTGCTTTTGGTTTTGGGCGAACTTTAATTTTCAACTTGTAATATGCTTAGAACCATACTTGTGTAGGTCCCTCACATTAGTTTTATAAGCTACTTGTGGCTCTTTTTTTGTTGACGATTTAAGTCAACAGTCGAATTAGCTTCTAAATAATCGTGACCTTAGACATCGTTTAATTACTTTTTCTACACAGGAAACATGGTAAATTTGATCTAAGTCATTGGTTCTAATTCTAAAACCATCAGCTTTGTTTGATGTCATTTTACTTTATGGAAATGTAAGTTATTGATCAGTGTTAATCCTTTAATATCTCTCTTCTGATATTTGGCAATGCTGATGTTGAGAAACTGAAGAAGTTGATTCTATACAAGCCCTTCATTTTACCTCTGCCAGAAGCGGGAGATGTAAAAGATGAGATTATCCTAAAAAATGTATAGCAATTTTGGGTAAGAACTTCTATGGCCTCTATGAATTTTAGATAGCTCTTTTGGGTAATGATTTTACAGCCATGGTCCTAAGGAATTAGTGTACATAAATGGCAATTATAATTGTCGAGTCATTTACATAAATTAGAGAGGAAGCATACTCAAATTCTCAAAGCATGTAGAAGTCACCTTACTTAGGGTAATTCTCAGGGAAAACATGATGCCAAAATCATCTCAACTATTAAGAAGACAATTTCATAATTTAGAAGCTATATTGTCAATATTTGTTAAAAAAATATTGACATTTTTCATAACGGATTAACAGTATCCTAAGTTAATCCGTTAGTCCTGCTGCAATTTAAACTCTATGGGCATTTTTAGCTCTTGTTGTGACTATTTCTACTCTTCTATGATAATAGAATTTATTATAATATTTACAGTTCTGCTTGGAAGCTATATTGTCAATATTTGTTAAAAAAATCGTGCCCGAAGCATTTGGGCATTAGTTATTCTGTCATTATTTGTTTAGATCATCTCCTTCTTCATTAATTAATTTTATGTGTTTTTTTGATGTTCAAGTATCTCTGGTATTGAATATATTACTATCACCTAAAGTATTTTCACAACAACCTATGATGATGGGGATTCCCCGTCATCTAAAGACTTTTCACGGCATCCTATAATGACGGAGATTTCCCGTCATCTTAATGCTATTTGCGACATCCGATTATGACGATTTTTGTTAAAAATAGTAAAGATTACAACCTGATAAATGATAATAGGCTAGCCATCATTATAAGATTATAATGACGGGTTTTGACTGTCATCTAACCTCATTTTTAGTAATGAGACAAGGAAAGCTTAAAGAGAAAGTGAATACACAAGAGAAGAAACAGAGATGATGGAAGAAGAAGACGAAGTAAGAAAGCCACAAATGCTCATTAACCTCAAACTGAAAAGAAAGTTAGATAATATACTATACCTACACAACGGCTAGGAGAGAGCAAAGTGCTAAACTAATAAAAAAATAACTACCTTATTTTATCTCTTCATTAACACCCCCTTCAAACTGATCCACGATTTGTGGACCAGTTTGTCTCTTAAAAATATAAAATGAGGGGAAAATAAAGGTTTGGTGAACAAGTCAGTAAGTTGATGTGATGAAGAGACATGTTGCACCACGAGATCCTTTTTCATGACCCATTCACAGGCGTGTAGCAGTCAATTTCTATATGTTTTATCTTAGCATGTAGAACAGGATTAGAACTAAGAGATATAACCGAGATGTTATCACAGTAGAGGATAGGAGCTTTAGTCTGATAAACATGAAGATCTTGAAGAATTTGTCCTATCCAACTTAACTCAGCAGCAGTGTTGGTCAGATCTTTGTACTCAGCTTCAGTTGAAGACCGGGCAATAGTGGGCTGCTTTTTTGCACTCCAAGATATGGCATTCGATCCAAGAAAAATCACGAAACCAGATGTATATCTTCTGTCTATTGGGTCACTAGCCCAATCAGCATCAGAGAAAGCCTGCAAGGAAAGAGAGCCAGATCTAAACAAAATGTCATGATCTACAGTGCCTAATATATAACACAGAATATGTTTGACAACAACTAAATGAGATGAAGTAGGTGAGTGCATGTATTGACAAACCTGATTAACAGGAAAGGCAATATCAAGTCTAGTAAAAGCCAACTGAAAGGAACTAACAATGCTTCTATAGAAAGTAACATCAGATAATGGAGAACCAGAAATAGTACATAAAGAAGATTAGGTGAGCAAGGAGAAGCACAAGGTTTAGTAGTCATCATACCAACTTTGAGAATCAAATCTTTAGCATACTTAAACTGGTTTACAAAGATACCATAAGAGTTTCTAGATATTTCAAGACCTTGGAAGTATTTCAGATCACCTAAGTCATTAATCTCAAAGGTGTTTTGCAAATTATGCACAATTTTATTAATATAATCAAAAGAAGTTCCACTGATTATATCACCAACATATAGCAAAATATAAGTAAGAGAATAAGAAATGGCATGAACCAAATGAGAAGTGTCAGCCTGAGACCCAACAAAGCCAATAGAGATCAAATGAGTAGTAAACTTCTCAAACCAAGCTTTAGGAGCCCGTTTTAAACTATATAAAGATTTGTTTAATTTACAAACATAATTGAGATAATCTTGACTAACAAAACTTTGAGGTTGTGTCATGTAAACTTCCTCATTTAAGGTGCCATGTAAAAATGTATTCTTGACATCTAATTGACTTAATGGACATCCGTAACTAGCAACTAAAGATAATAAAATCATGGTAGTAGGTTTCTTTATAACGGGACTAAAAGTTTCACTATAGTCTAAAGCCAACTTATTGATGAAACCCTTTCGCAACTAAACGGGCTTTATGTCTAGCTATGGAACCATTTGGATTATATTTGAGTTTATAAACTCATTTGCAGCCTACAATGTTCTTGTTAGGTGGTAAGGGAACCAAAGTCCATGTATTTTGAGAAATGAGGGCTTGATATTCATCTATCATGGCTTTGTGCCATTCAGAACTCTTTATAGTAGAAGAAAATGAGGTTGGTTTAGGTTTAACAAATTGCATAGAAGGAACAAAAAGAAAAATTTCTTTTCAGAGATCCCAAACTTGGGCCTAGTTTGCATAGAGTGGGTGGAGGTACTGGCCTCATGTTGTCTAGGACACTCAGGAAAATCAGCAATAATAGCAGTAGATATATCTTTAGATTGACTGGAATCTAAAACAGAGTCACAAATGGGTTGTCTAGCATCATTTAAAGCAGAATTCAAGAGAATATCATTCAGATTATCATGAAAAATAGTAGGAGAAATTCTAGTAGCATTTTCAACAGCATAATTATGATTATTTGATGTAATTTCAGCACTGGCAGTATGCAAATCACACATACATGTCTAAAAATAGAAGCAATATTAATATTAGAATGTAAATCCGTGACAAGCAGCACACTATCAGACAAAACAATTTTATGAACATATTGCAATCTAGGAGAAAGGCAGTAAAATTAGGTATTAAAACAGCATAATCATTCTGAGCAGAGTCTAAAACAGAGACATGTTTATTACCAGAAACACCAAAACATCCTTGAGTAAGCAATTGAGAAGAAAAAAAGGGTGAGGAAGAAGTGTACCTGTTTGTCGAAGGAATTGAAGGAACAGAACTAGATGAAGCTGAAATAACAGAATTAGAAGAAGCAAAGAGAAATAGAGATTCATAAAAACTAATATGTCTAGAGGTTAACACCTCTTGTTAAAATATCATAACATAAATAACCTTTTTGCTCCAAGACACATTGAGTTGACTTTGGTTGAAATTTATTATCTAAGCAAAACTTATAAACAGATAGGAGATTAGAAGATAGTTGAGGACACAAAAAACTTGAGAAAGAGGAAAAGACTTAGTAGAGGTAGAAAGAAGAGCAGAACTTGTATGAGTTATTGGCAAATTTTGTCAATTGCCAATGGATACGGCATCCTCACCAGTGTATTCAGTTGGGGAGGAAAGATTATGTAACTCAAGAGAAAGATGATTGTTACAGCCGGTATCAGACAATCATACATGTGCGTTAGATTGGTTTGATCTCTAGGAAAAGGAGAGATTGGGGGTGGGACATTTACCTTGATAAGAAAAGTTTAGGCAGTGATAACAATCTATGGCACTATGCCCAAATTTATTACAACTTTGGCATTGATTTTTTGTGGTATTGGAGGTGTCTATGTTGTTATTAACAGTGGATTTAAAGGACTGAGAATGTTGTGTAGAATGTGGTCCAAGAACATAAGGTAAAGGTCCAAGAACAATATTTTCTTTTATTCCAATTTGGAGGTATGCCCCCTTCCATTATTATTCCTGCCAGAATTGAACCCTTACCTCATGAATTGCCTTTGTTGGATAAAGTAGCTAGTAGTGCCATGTTCTGCAAAAATTGATTTTGGCGGTGAGATTCCAAGAAGACTTCTCCAGCTTTGATAATTACGTGGAGTTCCTCGAGTGAGAGAGGCTCGGCCCTGGTTCGGATTGATGTCCGCAAAGTGTTGAACTCAGGTGGAAGACCATTAATGATGAAAATAAGAATGTCTTCATCATCGATGTGAACGAAAACCGCTATCAATTTATCTTTCATCTCTTTGATGCGCTGAATATAAGCATCAATATTTTCAATGGGTTTCTTGGTTAGCGATTGAAGATCCGATTTGAGCTTAAGAATGTTTGTACGTGAAATTGAGGAGAATTGTCATCTGATTGAGTCCCATACCTCTTTCAAGGTCTTGTGGCCAACGACGTAAGACAAGGCCTTGGGCTCTGCAACATCGTCGATCTTGATAAACTGAGGTGGGCAAGAAATCGTTCCATCAAAATAGTCAAAGACATGTGGGCCTTCAAAATGGCCGAAATTTGATACTTCTAGAGGACGGAATTGGAGGAATCAAGGTGGATAAAAATGAGATTACATATGTTAGATAGGGGAAGATGGGCGAAGGAGACGGTGTCTGAGTTTTAGAAAGAATGGGAGAGGTAATTTGGGAAACGAATCTGAGCAATCACGATTAGAAGAAGAGGTAGGCATCGTTTGTGAGGTAGTTGCGAATTGGTTTGGGAACCAATTTCGCAGCAGCAATTTCTTGATTTTCAAAAATGATGTTAGAGTTTTCAATTTGATCTGTCAAAGATTAAGACGTGAGTCTATCTTGACTCTAATACCATGTGAGAAGACAATGAAAGCTTGAAGAAGGTGAATACAAAAGAGAAAAAACAGAGATGAAGGAAGAAGAAGAAGAAGAAGAAGAAGACGAAATAAGAAAGCCTCAAATGCTCATTAACCTCAAACTGAAAAGAAAGTTAGATAATATACAACATCTACTCTACGACTAGGAGGGAGCAAAGTACTAAACTGACCTCAACACTTATAACTAATCAAAAAATAACTACCCTTATTTTATCTTCATTAACAAAGGTAGGCTTCTTTTATAATTTGTTTCCCTCACATTGCCATTGCCCAATAAAGTTTAGATTTTTTGGAATTTTTTCTCAAAACTTGAAAATGTATGTCAAATATCTAACAACTATTAACCTTATTTATCGTATATTGGGACCATTTGATCAAACGTCGAGGCATCTTTTTTTTTGTGTTTTATTTAGTTGAAATCGGTTAATGTTAACTAAGGAAATTTGAATGCCGTAAGAGAATTAATTACATTGAAAATTAGATTTTTTTTATTGTTCTAGAAGTAAAATCTCTTTAAAAATCAGATTTTATTGCAAAGAGGAATAAAAAATCACATCAAGAATTTCATCTCATACAAACACATATACATTCACCATTCAACACAAAACATTATGAGCTCAAATGAAAATTGTTCGTAATTTTCCTACTCTTAACTCATTTTATATTTTGAAATAGCATCACAGTTGAGTTGAGTTTTTTTTTCACCCAACAAATTTCTTTTTTTAGTCAAAGAACCCAATAAATTACTCAACTTGTGTTATGATTGAAACTGCATCCAAATGCCTCACCTAGTAAAATTAAAGCTTTATTGTATCTGTTTCTGATTGTATGAAAACATCACTTTATTACAACACCATAAGATAGTCTCTAATTACGATTAATTAGTAAGTTAATATGTTGAATGATAGATCTTTTATTTGCACCAGAAGCTTTAGCAGACAAAAATCCTATCCCATCCCTTTCTTATATCTTATAAAATAGCTAGAAAAACCTCAATTCTAGCATCAGAATAATGTCTTTTTCCAATATTCATGAATATGCAAAAGTTATTTTTCTAGAGACATAACTATTTTTTTAGTAAGAGTATGGGCTAAAAGATTAAAAAAATTAATAATATTTTCTAATATGATATAAATATCGTTAAATAACTAACATACCTTATCAGCTCACGAAACAATATGCTAAAAAGATTTTTTTAAAAAATTAGGTGGTAATGTGCAAAAGTAATAATTATTATTATTTTAATGAATATGCAAAAGTTATTTAAGTTATCGACAAAGTGAAATATCTTAGAAAATAAAAGGCTGAAAAGTGGGGATAAAAGCTGAGAAAATGACGTAACTGACCTCACCATGCACCAAAAACAGGAAACATTTTTTCTTTATTCATAATCTTTTGCAGGAAGCTTGGCCTTTATAAATACAAAAATCTCATTCAAATCAAATGTGAAATATCTTCCAAAAAGAATCACAAAAAAAACAGAGAATTAGAGATGACTGAAGGTCTTGGGTTTGAAAGAGTAATTACTTTGTTAATTGTCATTATTTTGTCAAATGGTAAAGAAGGAAAGGCAGAAAACGCACCCCAAGCTGAAGCAATGTTTGTGTTTGGAGATTCATTATTAGATAACGGTAATAACAACTACTTAAGCTCTTTGGCTAAAGCTAATTACGTTCCTTATGGTATAGATTTCTACGGTCCTTCTGGCAGATTCTGTAATGGCAAAAACCTTGTTGATTTTCTCGGTAATCAAAATGAACTCTCTCCTTCTTTCTTTTTAATTTTTTTTACTTAATTTAGTCATCTACATAATTATATACGAACGGACATGAATGAAACAATCTCATGTGTCAAACTGGAGACTCAGGATATAAATACATTTGGTATGAAATAAATGCAGGAAATATGATAGGTCTTCCAGATATACCAGCATATGCAAATACTTACACATCAGGATCAAACATTGTTAGGGGAGTAAATTATGCTTCTGCTGCTGGTGGGATTCTTGATGAGACTGGTCGCCAACTTGTAATATGCAAATACTTAACATTAACATACTGGGAGGAGAAAAGAAAGAGAGATGAGGGAAGAGAAAAAAGAGAAGTTTTTCTCTCATCTCCATTCTCTCTCTCTCTCTACTGCCAGTATGTTATTACCGCTAACATTCAATACATGGCCTAGTTTTGTATGGGGTTTTCAAAATGACGAAGGAAATTTTGTTGGAAACAGGGAGGCAGGTATAGCTTGAGCCAACAGATAGAAAATTTCAAGAACACAATGGTGCAATTAAAGAAGATGATGGATGAAAGAGAATTGAGTCATTATTTAGCAAATTCATTGATAGTGATGCTATTAGGAAGCAATGACTACATCAATAATTACTTACTCCCATTGTTTTATACAACTAGTCAAACTTATAACAACACAGCTTATGCTGATCTCCTCATCAAACGTTACACTACCTATATTTTGGTATGCATTATTTATTTATCACCATTCTTAGACGTTTTTATTGGTGCGGGGAGTGTCCTTACTCCTTACTATTAATCGGTTGTGAAACTACAGGAACTGCACAGCATGGGAATGAGGAAGTTCATGTTGGGGGGAATAGGACCAATAGGGTGCACGCCAAACCAGATAGCAACAGGACTGGCACCCCCTGGCAAATGTGTTGCCTTTGTGAATGAGATGGCTGTCCTTTTCAATGAACGTCTCAGGTCTCTTGCTGATGAGCTAAATGGAAGCAAACCCAATTCGATTTTTGTGTATGGCAACACTTTTGCAGCTTTCTCTGACATACTTAACAACCCTAGTCTCTATGGTAAAAATCTTATTCTCTGTTACTACAATTTATTTTCATAATCTTTTCCTATGAACGAACCTGATAAAACTATAAGAAAAATGCAGGATTTAAAGAAAGTGAAAGAGGGTGTTGTGGAGTAGGTAGGAATCAAGGGCAAATAACATGTCTGCCAATGTCCGTGCCATGTATGAACAGAGATGAATTTGTATTCTGGGATGCCTTTCATCCTTCACAAGCTGCCAATCACATACTTGCCCGTACTGCTTATTCTGGCTCTCCCTCTTATTGCTACCCTATCAACGTTCAACAAATGGCTCAACTTTCACTTTAATACCCCCCCCCCCAAAAAAAATGAATCAAGCATCCTGCAATGCCAAACTGTAGCTTCAGATTTGAAAAGAAGATGTTTATTTAACCTCTAAATGTAAAAGCAGATCAAAGGCAGATTTCATACACTTGTTGGTCAAAGAATATACAAGACAGCATCAGTCTAACAAAAAGAAGCAAAAGGAAAAGGGTCAAAACTTAAACAACCCTTTTAAAATAAACATTCATTACAATGGTGGAAAATGAAAGCTGCTGTAAGAATCTGGAAACAAGGTCCTATATCTCTAAACCTGCCTCTCAATTACCCTTCCATAAGAAGAAGCACAGTGCCGTACCATTCATTTCTAGCACCCACATTCTCTAAAATTAAATATGTAGAAGACAAAATCACAACGAAAAAATAAAAGACTAAATCGTTTACCTTATTCTACATTGTAAAATAGCTCTAAGGTTAAATGAAAAAAAAACCACCAATCAGTTGGTTTTCTTCTCTTCTTCGTTAGCAGCACTGATGTCTGTGGTACCATCAGTCACCTGAGGCTGATCGTCCTCACCGCCAAAACCAAACTCATTTACACGTTTCTTATCAACCGGATAAATCCACCTTTGGTATACATATATCAGAAATATCACATCTGCAAACATAATAACAATGACATGAAAGTCAACACCAGTAGCATGAGTCAAATCACATGGCCACTATAAGTGTATACATATAGAATGATATTTATACACATTATGAGTCAGGATAAAAGATTGACGATAGAGGACATCGAAAGATGTTAGAGAGACGTATTTATTATACATATACGAGTAATCATACAAGAGCATTACAAGTGCACACAGCTTAAACATAGTTATACCCCATACAACACAGGCACACATTTCCCCCAATTTTGTACATTAAGTCGATAGACAGGCCTATCTAAGTAACTTTACCAACTCTAATAAGAGTCCTTAGAATACATCAATAATACAAGTTCCATTTTTTTAACCAATTACGATAAGTTGGCTTTGTACGGTGAGTATGTAAAACATTTTTTTTATTTTGTTTAGAAAAGGAGATGTTTTTAATCAACATTACACAAAATATATGTATTGAATCTGACTACCCCCGTCCCCCGTGATGCCCGTCTCTGGACAGGCATCAAAAAAGATATTTGTCATGAAAAATTGAAACCAATACCACCATCATGCCAAGAAATAAGAATACTGTTGATCCAAGAGAAAGAAACGCTAAGATATATTCGCTTAAGAATACTAAAATAGTTGAAAACTATTAACCAGGCTTTGTATAGGCTTTGGAACTATTAATATTTCTTGTAGTCATACAGGAACAATTTCTTTTCCTCAATGTATTACCTAGTAAACTCTATACATCGACACCTGGTAAAATGAAGGAAGTTTCTCATAATACATGCACTAATATAGTGCAATATTAAGTAGAAACCATAGAGCCTAATTCAATCATATGATTTTTAAATACTTACTTTGGAAATTAAAAGAAGTACACTTGGGCAAAAGATCTCACCGTCGCGGAAGACTGAAAGCCTGTGCAGCATGGGCATTTTTATGACAAATGCGAAAAGATCATCAATGATGGTGTTAAGGAACTTGTAGGTCATCTGCCTCCAGGGTAGATGGGCCACAGACTTAAGCTTATAATTAATGAACAATTGGGGGCACATCATAATAAAACCTGCAGCAGTTTAGTCAGTTCAGTACGGAGAGAGAGAACCAAATATAGACCTTCTATCAGAAACCTAAATTTAAGCATACAGCATGACACCGAACTGCCTGGTATGGCCAAACTACCAAACCCTAAAGCGTTTTACTATAATTCTCCTTGGCCTTAACCAAGGATTCCATTGTTCTTTTTCTAAACTGACAAGAATACTCAATATACATTGTAGTCAGTTGTCACCTACTTATTCAGCAATTGTTTGAAGAACTTCTCATATTTTACCCGAAATTGTACCATTCGTCTCTCAAATTAAGGATACATCAAATCAGTCCGAAGCCATGAGTGCTAATTGAGAACATACTATACACAAAAAGAGGGAAATTAAGTATATAGTAGACAGTTGAAACCGGTAGCCGACCACATGGCTCTACTGAGCAAGACCCAATGCTCATGCCACTCTAGTATAATATATATGTGTGTGTGTAAATGTGTGTGTGTGTGTGATATATTTGTATATATATTTATATAAGAAACAAAAGGACTTCGTTTAGTTGTCAAAAAGTTCTTTATGAGTATATACTTGACAGAGAACTCACCAAACATGTAGACGCAGCTTGTTAGTGAAGAGAGAATCCACGAATACCAACTTTTATGGCGTTCATACATAAGTGAATAGACAGAGGAGCATGCAACAAGAAAGAAGAGCACATAGGACAAATACTTCATTGCAAGGTCGTCATACTCCTTGGTCTTATTCCCCGCATACGATTCACGATCACGGAACCTCAACCTCGGTATCTTGCCACTTCTATCAATCTGGGGATCATGATTAGATAAATGTCAACTAGCGTCAATTGTTACTGTTCATGGAAATTCCGAATAAGGGAAGCTGCAGCTTCGCTACCAATATATGAGCAGAAAGTAAAAAAAGTGACAACCAAGAAACAGAACTTCCTTCAACCTGGGCAGAAAAGAAACAACATACAATTGGCATTTCACTATTCACTTCTCGCATAAGCTTGTGCAGTAAGAACATGCAGTTTTCAACATCAGAAGCTCAAACTCAATGGCAAAAGTTGAGTATGTAATAGATACATAAGAGAAGCACATGAAGATGAGTGAAAGTGATGCAACTCAAGCTTGAAAACGCACATTATATACGTAAATATTAGCGCTAAACATAAATAGAGCAGCTGGATGTCAACTTACGTATCAAATCTAGCTAACACGAAGAAATGAGAAGCTCATTTACGTTAGAGAATGTGATGTACCCAAAAGTGAAATAGACTATAGAGTTCAAAATATGAGACAAAAAGATTATACTGGCCAGCCTAATTCTTAATGTAAGTGACACCCATGGCCCATCCATATGCATATAAAAGATGACAAAAAATATAATTACGTTGAGATTTAAAGAAAAGGATACCTCTATATGCATGGCTTTCCCTATTTTCCAAAACTCAATACAGCAACCAACTCCAGAACTTGCAAGTATCATCCACGAAGTATCGTTGTCAAGTAGATACAGGAAAACAATTAGCTGACTTATGAAGCTGACAACAACAGACTTTGCAGAAAGCCCTTCCATAGATTTATTTTTATTCCAAAATTGAATATCTGCGGTAAAAGTGAATTTAGTTAGCCATAGCCCTAGATGATGTATCATCAATCATCAAGATGATCCACTTAAGAAAGAAAATTTCTTTAAAGCATACTGTTTACCATTCTTAAATGCCAGGAAGTCAAAAACTGAGTGAAGTAATGAAACAACCATTGTAATTGCCAGGAGGATAGGATTTCCTTCCAAAAACACTCTCTGAAATATAATAAACAAAGCAGCATGTGATTAACTGAAAACAGCAATATGAAGGTAAAGCACCAAAACAAATTTTTAATAGGAAACTGAAAATTCATTAAAAATAAGAAAGTTATACAAAAGAAGGATGAGAGAAGAAGAAGTCCTCACAACTTAGAAAGAAAAACCAATATTAGAGCAGCAATGTTGAATAAAATTTGCTCTTTTTTTCTGACACACTTCACTCCAATTTAACAGGAAAACAATTCACTGATTAAAACACGTCTACTTTCATTAACAGAAGTTCATCGATATTCAGTATCAAATCTTGATCCCTCATGTATCAACTTATTTTTTGAGGGAAATATCATATTTATTTGCTTAAAATAAAAATAAATCAGCTAATCATCTATACCACTCAAACCAATAAACCCATAGGACAAAAATTTATTGAGATATGGATATTTCCCATATAATTACATATACATTCCATATAATTTCATTCTTAGTAAATCACTGTCCCATAGATGCTTTGATGAAATCATGATTGCTTTTTTTAGCCAATAACTCCAACGCAAGAAATATACAGGGAAATTAAACATGGGTTAAATGCAATGCAGCACCCATTCGTTGAACAATTGGCTGATAAGTGGCAAAACAGGTTCGTCTTGTCATAATAACGAAAAGAAAACAGAAAAGAAGCCAATGCCTTTTCTCCTCCTATATCTCGTAAGTAATTTGATGTACAAAAACAGGGATTCAACGGGAGAAAATAATTAACTGGCTCTTCGATAATACTACTTTAGTGATAAAATTTGAATTCTGGAAGTAAATAAATTGGGTCTCATAAAGGTAATCTGGTTTTGTTTTTTAGTGTATATGTGGACTGGCGATAAGTGTGAGCAATCATCATTGTAATTAATGTGACGACTCAGGAAAAAGAAATCGCTTGGATCTAAATTTCTGCCTGCAACTGAGTTGGGTATACAGTGGTTGGCAATGAGTCTGTCGCTGCCACTAAATCTGAAGTGTCCACATGGCATTTGAAGGACACATCATCGCTTGGTTAGGATATGCAAAAGGGTGTTAAAAAATCACTCTGGGCAACAAGTGGCACCAAAGAGAGGAAGGAGGCAGGGAGGATGAGGAGGAAAGAGAGAGAGAAGCATGGAACTCATCTGCCTTTCTACTGACAGAACTAATGCAAAAACAAATTAAAGTAGCGAGTCCAAGTTTATTTCGGCGTGTCGCAAATTCAATTGGGCAGAAAAAATTGGAGCAGGAAGGAGGAAGCGCCCTCACAATTGTACCAGAAGGTTTCACCAGTAAAACCAAAAAGGAATTTTCCAAATCGGCAAAATAGGAAACCTTAAATTGTTGGATCAAAGAAGGGCATAATCACACAAAGTTCCTAGAAGTATTAAAATTAATAATACCTGATGAGTACTCACGTAAAGTTCCCAAGAGCTATAAAAATTAATAATACCTTCAACTCATCAGCCTCGCCTTCGATCATGCTACCATAACTACGGTGAATCTGGAACGACTGGTCGATTTGCAGGAATAATTGCCACTTTGTCATGCTTATAGGAGCCACTTCCAAGTTAAGTGTCAATTCAGATACCGTCTCATTCACTTGAATCAGCTTATCTCTAAGCAGCCAAAATTCATTGAAGAAAATGGTCGGGTAGTAGTTTGTCATGGTAGGTTCAACATTCAAGTCTGCCCGTATTAAGTCAAGAAACTCAAAGCTAGTTTAGCGATTCCATTCACGTACTTTGCATGTTTTGCAATTCCCCAAGTACCCTAGTATCATTTTAGAATTACCATGACAATTTCCAAAGTGCTATGGTACAAAATGGCAAAGACTGAGCCGAGGCAACAAGAATTAAAAAAACATGCTCAAGATATAAAAATGAAGTCATATAAAATACATTAGGAATATCTTAAAGGAGTCACATGGCATTATAGAAGGTCACACAAGTCTAACCAACCTACTTTGTTAGGCTTGTGCAAATCCTTCATTACTTGACAACCAAGGACACCAAATCCATCCACCTTATAAAGAACACATATTTTTATGTTTAATATAACAGTAAAATATCACAAAAACAGTTCAAGCATGTGAAATTACAAACAGAGTTTACAGACAATCTGATGCTATCATTCTTTTATAATACTTAGTTTACAATATTTAACAAGAGAAAACAAAATAAGCTTTGTTTTACCAGTAGAAAGTAACTCCGTTAACATTTATACTTCAAATAGAACTATATAATCTTGTTGTTTTGTATAAGGGTGTGCATATAACTATAAATATCTCATGTCGACTTATTACTTGGTCTTTTCTATCTTGATCCTTTACTGTTCCTTTTCTTTCTGGGTTTTTTTTGTGAAAGTACATGATAGAGATCAGAAAAGCAAACAGGATCCAAGAAATTGGGAAGGTCTATAATGGCTACAAGCATCTTACTTAAATTCGTATTTGAAGATGTAGTCACATCTTCGTATTTCCTAGACATGACAGCTTAAGAAAAAAACAAGTAAAAATAAGCTGTAAGAAGTTTTCCTCGACAATTAACAGCAGAAACCAATAGACCAACAAGTGAAAAAACATTGGCCAAGAAAAAGGATACGCCCAGCAATATTTTGTGGCACACCATTTTGAGGATAACTGCAAAAAAGTACGAGTCGAACGTCAGGAAATATCAAACTCAGCATGACTCTAAACATAGAAAACCAGAACTTAACTATCTTGCTGAAACTTTGAAACTTTGTAAACCGACCAAAGTATTACACCAGCCTACTTTAAAACACAATTTAAGCGACAAACTCAAACTTCACTTCTACATCATGATCTTTTGGACTTTTCAATAAGCATTGAAAATAACTTTACAAACAAATATTGGTTTACCCTTTTCAAACATGAAGCATAAGAACACTAATTTGAGCCTTCACCTGACTTGCCACACATCTTTTAGCAACTAGCAACCAACCATCAATACTTTTACCAATCATCTAGTAATTTCTTTCGCATTCACATCATATTAAGAGAATCCCCCATGTTCAAGGAGCTGTCAACTAAGGTATCAAAAATAAGATTGGCAGGCAAACACAGAGGAAAGTCGGTTAAGGGTGAAATTTGTTGGAGGGAAAGAAGGGAAGAAAGATCATTGATTTCCCACGGGAAAGAGAAAAGGAAAAGGAGCATCTCCATTTCAAAAAGTGTAGCTCCTACATAAGTTCAGCCAGTGCTAACATAAAAAATGCAATTAACAGATTTTCACTTTCATTCTACACATGGACTTTCTAAGTGCTTAAACTAAACATCAAACACATTTCTCGATATACATTGTATCTATTTTGAAGTCCATAGATTTGCAAAACCTTTGTTTTGATACCACAATTATCCAGAAAGATTATTTGCAACCGAATCACCTCACAAGGGAGGTCCTCCAAAGTTGTAGTGGCTTTAGTTTGCTCATTTCATGCAATAAAATTCCTATTAAAGCTATTATTTCAATAACTAAAAATTACTAATTGAGCACATGAAACAAGCTTCATAGAAGATAACAGATAGATAAGTTCAAAATTTCAACATGACCACCATTCTTACAACTAGCTTTAAAAGGTATTATTATGTCTTTATTAAAACCACAATCATCGTATTTTCCAAGAAAAATAATAGTTAAAAATAGTTAAAGACGAATAGATTGTATTGAAAATCATTACATTGATATGTTGTTCGAAGGGTAAAATTAAAAAGCCACCGATATAATAATTTGGAAATAAAGGAGCCATGAGAGCAGCAAAAAAGGTTCACTATAAGAATTAAGAACTAACCATATTTACATCCCCGCATCCGTAATAATTGCAATATTGAATTATTTATTAGATAGCAAATAGTATAATACACTCCTTCCAATGAATCTAAATCCACATGCAGAATCTCCCAAGAGTAATATTTTTGTTCAGACACAAACCATAGAATAACAAAAGAACATACCGTGTAAAATCGTCAACCAAATTAATTGTTAAATTGGGTTTCCAATATGAAATCCACTCAACAGGCCCTTCATCTTTAGCATCAACCTGACTTTCATCAACCGCCTTAAGCAACCAACAGAAATGTTATTAGTATTTCATTAACATGTGAAAATTTACAGAGGACTGTAGATCCTCATTGCTAATCAATTTACAATGCCCCTCCAACAGGAGAGGACTATGTTGAAGATAGCTCATCCTTGGGATAAAATATAAAGGGAATCGTCATAGTAAAAGATAATTTATTCTTGAGAGAGGTTAATAACATTACAACATTATTAATTTCTATTTGAACAAAAGGCTTAGGGTTGCTCAGGAATCTTGTAGTCGGGGATTTTAAACAATATATTCTCCAGTATCCTCTAACCGGCATTCTAGAATATAACTTAATGCAGACACACTCATTGGTTAATCTCCGATTGCAATAATTATCATACTACTAAACGTTATCCACTAGAGATATAAAGTACCACAAGGACCACTCTAAATCATAATCTTTCATATCTATTACAGGATTTAACTAATCAACATACCAAATAAGATGCTAAACTATGGAGTAGAGGTAACACGTTAAACTATGGAGTAGAGGTAACACACGAAATCATCCCTCCAACCTTGTTCAAATAAGTGATTAGAGTGAAACCAAAATAATTAGGCAACAATAGTAAATCTAATAATCCAAGTGAGCCTCCAGGCCAAATGCCCATTAACATTTGGAATTCCTTCAGAAGTACTCAGACACAAAATATTTTATCTTAGTTTTATAGGACCCAGTAAACAAATTAGGACACGACTATCAAGAACACTAGAAACTTCAAAAACTTTGAACTTATAACATTCTACGGAGCTTATAGATGAGAGAAGTAGAAGCCAACCACTATTATTATTCAATAAACACAGTGGAGCAATAAACCTTTGTATTCGACAGTAATGATAACTAGTAGAAGCTATTTGCATAACCATCGGCAAAGGACATACCTCATGCACTGTTTCTCCCTTGTCAGAGCTCCCTGAACTCCCCAATAAACTCTTCTTTTTATCAGCTTTTGACTTTGGCAAGTAGACCACAATAGCTGAAATGAATGAGAAGCGAGATCACTTGAAATGCTGATAAAAGCTCATGATTCCTTTATTAATAATCAAAAAGAAAAATCTGAAACAAATTATCTAAAATACATAAAATACTGCAGGAGAAACTTACGGTGAGTCTTTCCAAATGTGGCAAGTGGCTGGTATTCAGGATCATTGGGGTCTGGAGGGTACCCAGAGCGTGCAAAGAAAACATGGGCGTAGAGACTGCCATTATGCTTCAAACTCTGAAGAGAAACTACTATTATCTCCAAATCGTCTAACATGACAAATTATTCAAAGAAAAATGAGGAACGAAGTAATTAGATTCTACATGTGTAACACAAGTAGTTTTATACAGCTATACCTCCGATGGATAATACTTCAAAGAAAGTGATCTGGTACTTTCTGGTCCCCAAACAGCATAAGGTATACTACTCTCGTGCCAGACAAGTGAACTTTCACTTGCAAAGTCGTTAAACTTTTCATGTTCTGAAAGATATACCCACATGTCCTGAAGCATACATGTGTTTAAGATAAGGATATAAGCAGGATAGAAATCCTAAGCAATATGATACTATATCCTCAGTATGTACAAAAGAGACTCCAACAGTAACTATCCAGCTATTAATTGTATGCTAACCGTCTCTTCTCCTCTGAGCTGAGAGAAATTTACCATGGTTTTAATTCACAATTATTTGGAGTACATGACCACCTAAATTTTTTTTGCAGACAAGTACATGTACATCTGATTGATATAACACACAAAGTAGCGTCTATGTAAATCCCCCCCCCCCTACCAATAAAAAAAGACATGCATGTATCAGATCATTAGGGAGAAACGAGAAGTCAGGCTTTATTCCAGTAAAAGTAAATAAAAAAAGAAAGAATAATAAGAAATGGCACTTTGATTCTATATCATTTGATTCTGTATCATAGGAATCGAAATAATTCTTCTTATGTATGATTGTTGTGTTGTTGCAAAAGCTTTTGTTGTTTTCAAATCATATCAATTATTTCATCTACGAGAAGAGATGTATGGATTCTCGAGAAGAGAGGAGCCGTGGTGGCTTTGGAAGAACAAGCATAAGTGTCTTCATGAATCGCCGTGGAAGTTCTTTTGATGGCTGAATTTCAGTTTACATGTTCAAACCCAACCCATAGAACATCAACAGTTAAGCCCCCCTTTCCATGGTAATAGTTATACATTTTAGGGGGTAAAGAGCTGACTTTTAAATCTAAGATCTCTATCTACTAACAACCCATAGATTCTCGAGCTTTCAGAATACTATAACTTCTTATTTCCTTTCACTCAGCTTTCTCTACATTCAACCGTCTCGAGGCGTAATGACTCTGAGAAAATATTACCCACCAAGCTTATATAAAAGGACTTAAAACTAAAATCTGAGATTCCTTTATACGCTTTAACCGGACTACAAAACTTCACTAAAATATCAACTTTTTTTAATCAGTCTCACTGCTTTTGCTATCAACTTAACAGACAACTAAGTATTAAAGAGAGACCGATGAGAGATTTGGAAAGAGAAAGAGGAGCGCACCAGAGGTTCGCTCTTTTGGAAAAGATTGGACATGAGGAGAGCTGGATCAGAGGGCTTCTTGGGAGAGAAGAACTTGGAAGCGAAATACCAAAACACCGCGATCCTGATTATTCCAGTGATGCTTTGTCCAAACCCACCTTGCTGCTGTTGCCCTCCTCTTCCACCACCACCACCTCCACCTTCGACAGCCGGATTTGGCATCGTGTTCTCTCTGCTCCGGCACCTTTGGTTTGAAGCCCTATTTGTGTAAGCGAGCCAGAGAAAAAGAAAGAGATTGATGGATTCGAGGCGAATGCGAGATGTATGGATTGGAGATATTTTCTTTGATTTTCTTACGTTAAGAAGTGCTTTGCTGGGGAATCAAATTGAAACTAGTCGGTGTCCACGCACAACCTTGCGACTACCAACGAACGATATTTTGACACCTGGATACCAGTTGGGCCCCATTTGCTTACATCAGCATCTCATGCTTCATATTTATGTCAAATGAGTTTTTAGTATTTGTCACCATTTAAAAAAGGCAATCACAAATGCCTAAAGAAATCATTAGTTTTTTATAATTAAGAAAATCTGTTTTTTAAATAAAAGAATTTTATTTAACAAATAATGTAATAGCATTGGTTATGAAAAAAACAAGCTTTATTTGACTATAGAGTAATTAAATTGGCTTATTATTTCTCGTGTTCATCTAAATTTTCTAACTAAACTTTTCAATTTCATAGTATGTTCCTTTTTTATGTCCATTATTTTTTTAGAATCTATTCCTTGAGTCGGTATATTCATTTTTCTGTAGATACTATTTAATCTCTTATGTGGTGTTTGATTAGTGGTAATGAAGTGGTAGAATAAGAATGAGAATGTTCATTCTCGTGTTTGGTTCTTAATTTTTTTCTATTGGATTAACTAAATATTTGTGCTACGCACGGACTTGGAAAAATCTAATGTAAATTATTATGGAACAAAATATATTTTAATATAAAAATGACTCATTATAAAAAATTAAAATCTTTTTAATTTAATTTTTTTGTCAAGATTACAAAGCGTTGGATGGTGAATATGCAGGGTGATGAGGATCAGGTTGCACAAGTTCAAAGGACGTGGAGCATGACGTGGAGTATGATGTGGGACATGATGGGAGCATGATGTGGAGTATGACGTGGATTATGGTAGCCTACATGGAACATGGTGTGTCGTTCAACATGGTAGCCTACATGGAACATGTCGTGGCATCCAACATGATGACAGGAATATTCTTGATAAGTCTGAAAAGTTCTAAGAAGAGCCAAAGAGAACTTAACCAAGGAGAATCCACAGCATGCTCCACCTTTTCCTACTCATCACTATTCTGAACATAAAAAGGTAAAACTTGCTAGTGTTGAATTTATGGATTATGTTATTGATTGGTGGGATCAACTGATGATAAATATAAGGAGAAATAAAGAGCGTCCCATAGAGACTTAGGCAGACTTGAAAACCATGATAAGGAGACATTTTGTGCCATGCCATTACTACCGAGACTTGTATCGAAAGTTGTAAGGTCTTACTCAAGGTAGCCGAAGTGTCAAAGATTATTTTAAAGAGATGAATATGGCTATGATAAGGGATGATATAGAAGAAAACCGAGAGGCCACTATGGCTAGAATTTTGCATGGATTGAACCGAGAAATTTATGATTGGGTAGAGATGAAAAATTATGTGGAGTTGGAAGATATGGTGCACCTAGGGTTGAGCGACAACTTAAAAAAAGGGTAGTACACGTACAACTTTTGGCTCGACTTGTTCCTCATGGAAACCAAGCTATACAGAGAATAAGGAGAAGTTGACCACAAAAACCGAGCAAAAGTCAGAATTAACTAGCCATTGAAACCAAGGTAAAACAAATTCTTCTAGTGCCCGAAATCATGATATAAATTGTTTTAAAAGCTAAGGCAGGGGTCTCATAGCTAGTCAATGTCCGAACGAGAGATTTATGATGCTACAAGATGATGGTGAGATTGAGATTAATGATAAAGATGACAATGAATCTACGTCATCATTAGAGGATGAGGATAATGAGGAGTGTGTTGTACGAGGAGAATTAGTTGTTGCAAGGAGAGCGATAACTGTGCAAATCAAAGAAAATGATGAGATGCATCGAGAAAACATCTTTCATACTAGATGCCACGATCAAAACAAGGTATGTAGTATAAGTATTGATGGAGGTAGTTTGTACTAATGTTGCTACTACAATGGTGGATAAATTAGGGCTGCTAACAACAAAACATCCTCGACCCTACAAGTTGAAATGGCTGAATGATAGACGTGAGGTAAAGGTGGAAAAGAAAGTGTTAGTCTTATTCCAAATCGGTAGATATGACAATGATTTGTTTTACAATGTAGTAACGATGCGAGTTGGACACTTGTTATGGGGAAGGCCATGGAAATTTGATAGACGAGTGAAGCATGATGGGTTCTCTAATAAGTACAATTTTGAACACAATCAAAAGTTGATTACACTTGTTCCAATGACACCAAATCAGATTTACGAAGATCAAGTGAGGTTGTAAAAAGATAGTGATCAAAAGAAAGAGAGTGAACACAAGACAGAGAGGGAAAAGAGCATCAAAGTTAGAGAGAGGTAGAGAAAAATGAGGGGAAATAAATTGAGAGAAAAGAAAAGGAGGGCTTTAAAGCCATAGTGAGAGCGAGAGAGGAAAAATTCAATTACATTGTAAATAAAAGTGAGATCAAGAGAGCATTATTTTCACATCAAAGCTCTTATTGTACTTGTGTACAAATATACTCTTTTATGCAATAATGATCTTGTTGGTTCTTTGCCGAGTAATATTTTTGCAGGTGTTTGTGATTCACACCGGTCATGAGTCTTTGAAGCATTTAGATGGGCAACACAAGCGGAATAAAATACATGCTCGTTGGGTAGAGTTCATTGAGACATTTTCATATGTCATTCAGTACAAACAAGATTTTGTTAATGTTTTAGATGTCAAGGTCCAAGCTAACATTGAAAGTTAGAATGTGCAATATGCAAACCTAGCGAATAATGGGCGTTTAAAGTTTGTTTTACAACCTGGAGTTTGGGTTTGCGAGCACATGAGTGAGGAAAGATTTTTACACAAATGAAATCAAAATTGCTACCTAAAAGGGATGGATCATTCCATGTCTTTGCAAAAATCAATGACAATGCTTACAAGCTTAATCTCCCGGGTGAGTACAATGTAAGTGCTAAATTTAATGTAACTAACTTGTTTCCGTTTGATGTAGGTGATAATTTGAGGACAGATCTTTCTCAACAGGGAGAGAATGATGAGGCTCCGATTGTACAAGCTCAAAGGACGTGGAACATGACGTGGAGCATGCCGTGGAGCATGGTGTGGAGCATAATGTGGAGTATGGCGTGGATTATGGCAGCCTACATGGGGCATGGTGTGCCATCCAACATGGCAACCTACATGGAGCATGTCGTGGCATCCAACGTGACAACCCACATGGAACATGATGTGGCGTTCGACATGACATCTGCATGGAGCATTATGTGGCATCCAACATGGCAGCCTACAGGATGATGCTGTGGAGTCCAACACGGCAGACTGTATGGAGCATGACTTGGCATTTTAAATGATGACAAGGAATCAAGACAACTTAGAAATCCTAGCCTGGAAGTGGACATCCAATAGTAGTCTATTAGAGCATGACATCTTGGCAATCCTAATCTAGAGGTGGACATCCAATAGTAGTTTATTATAGCATGACACATTGGCAATCCTAACCTAGAAGTGGACAGTCAATAAGAGACTTTTGGATGGATTAGAAGTTCCTTATTCATTGTAATTAATATTTCTTTATCTTTTAAATTTAGTTTAGGTTATTTAAACACTTTAGGACTCTTTAGACTTCTAGTTTTTTTATTTATGCATAGTTTCACAATATATTAAACAATCTTGGAACAATATACTTTCTTTGTGAGAGTTTTCTCTTTGGTTCTTCTTAGAACTTTTCAGATTTTTCAAGGATATTATTGTGGTGTTGTTAAAAGCTAGACTTATCACTCATTTTTTCTTCTCATTATTGAATGTGGCGTCTAAACCATTCATTTGATTCTTTTCAAAGCATCAATTTAGGTCTTAGGTCTTCTACCTAAGGTTCTCTTTATGTCCTAGAAAATGGGTTGAAGTTTCTTCTTCTTTAAAATCAATCATTGGTTCTTGAACCATTATTGTTATTGGGTTCCTACAGCAGGTCGCCTAGTGGGTTCATATCACATATCGCATGGTTATAAGATTGAATAATAAATATAATAACAAAATATTTAAGAAAGTGTTTTCAAAAAGTTCAAGAAAGTATTTAATATTTATGTATAATTTTAGAAGAAGAAAAAAAATTTTCCGTAACCCACCCAATGTTTTATTGAAATTTTTTAAAAGAAGACACTTTAGATGCATACGAACTTATGAATATTTTATTTAGATTAAGGATTCATATTGCAAAACCAATCAAATAAGTTTGAATAATTAGTTTTTTTTATTTTTTTATGATTAAAATATGAGTATATTTTATTATATAGAAAATAATAAATCAATAATTAAATAAAATATTTATGACATGAAAAAGCTTATATATGAATCCATTGATTAAATTATATTTCTAGTTAATAATTGATGACTAATTTTAACAAAAAATAATTAAATCATTACTAAAAATAATTAAATCATTAATTATACGGACATATGGTTTTTGGAAGATAGTTGGGTATGAACACATGGCACAATATGAGGTGTTCATGCACAACTTTATATATACACACATACACATACATATGAGATCAGGAAGCAATCGTAGGTTGATTCGTTGAGATTCATGAATAACCATTCCTCACCAACAATTCAAGAATCATCATTCCATTCCTTTTTTTTATCCATCACCATTCTTTGACTCTATATAAATTTGTATTCCTTGTCGTCATCTGGGGTATTTCTGGTTTTAATGTGATTTTTAAAATAAGTTTTGAAAATAATTTAGTTTTGAAACTAATTCTAAAACTACGGTAGAAATAACCACGTCGGAAGACATGTTTTGTAAAGACGACTTCAAGTTGGCAAAAGGCGTCTTTACAAAAGACGCCTCCAGTGCAGCCTAAAGGCATCTTTCGCAAAGATGCCTTCAGCGCAGATGCTTTCACCGTATAAAAATCATCAACACAACCTATAACAGAACCCTGCATACAACAAGCATCCATCATGCAGAACATTTTATAACTTTATCACACATTCTCAATGAAACTGCATACATTTTTAACAAATTTTATGACTTTACATTTTATATTATTCTACAAAAAATTTCAAATACAAAAAATATAAATAAATCACGTTTCACACGGTAGTCGTCTTCTCATTCTTATTGGGCGTCTTTCATATGTTTGTAGTTGAGTTACTTGTGATGATGGATCTTCCTCCATAATAGCTGCTACTACACTTTCTTCCTCTACAATAAGTGGCAAGTCTTCCTCCACAATATGTGGGTCTTCATCCACAATAGGTGAGTTTCGGGCACGTCTTCTACCTCCTCCTCCAAGAGCACTAACTCGTCCTCCTTTACGACGTTGAGGTTGATGAAATGGTTCGGAAGTAGAACTAAGCTGAATCACTGGCTCACCTCTAAATGTATTAAAAACCGGCAGCGTGTATGGCTCTTGCTGAGACATAAATGGTTCGTCTCAAGGCATGCGTGATTCTTGCTGACTTCTTTGAGATGAGTTGTGCACTTCATGCCTTCGGGACAAAGGAGCTTGATAAGCTACATTCACTTGTCTTATTGCTTGTGCGGCTGTCTCACACACATTACGGATTCGAGGCATTATCCAAGACGGTTCAGTATCATCAAGTGTCAAATTGTTAATATTGTCCAGACTCTCCGTCTGCATAGATAAAAAGACATTATATAAGTTACTTATTAAATGACCATGTAAGTCTCACAAATTACATAAATTAATAAAAAAAATACCATTAAATCATATAACGCTCAGCAATGTGTGTCTTACGCTCATCCTATCTCTCAATGTATGCTTGATGTTGGATGCCCCAATTTAGGTCATTAACTTAAGTCTATGTCATGCAATAATCTTTCGGTATCACATGGCTCAGGCACATGTTGAATCATACTAAATTGTCTTAGAACACGATCCAGTTGATGTCATCCCACTATATGAAAGCAAATGATGGGTGAGATGGACCGTCATATATCTCCGTGCATGATGCAGTATTCAGAAAATGTATGGATAATATCATTATAAGGTTGTCATAGAACCTATAAAAACCATATTATAAATAATATGACAAAACCTGAGTATTACCTATGTTATAAGTAAAAAGTATAGTATTACCTGATCTGGAGTTTGTCTATCTAATTCAAATCGATACGCTTCAAGAATATGTGTGGAGCTCTCTGTGAGACTAAAAACATTTCTCCATCTATGAGATAAATTATACAGTTAAATACATGTAAATGATAACATACATATATATAATAATCAAATGAGTTGACTTACCGTATACCCAAAGGAGGAGGTGGCATTGGAAGTCCATCTTTCCCGACATTATCATGTTTCGCCAGTTGCAACCTCACTGGTGCCAAATGTGGAAATCGGTCTCATGCCCATAATTGCAGTAATACTAGTGGACCAGCAATATCAGAAGCATTTTTATGGCTGACTTTGCACATCTTCCTATACAACCATGCAAGACATGCACTATCCCAACTATACTGACCAGTCTTAGCAAAATCTTCTAGTAAAGGCAAGAACATCAAATGCACCTTAATGTTTGACTTATCACAAAAAGGGTACATTTGATAAGTTGTAGAATATATGCACATGCATAACATTGCACATAAAGCTCGTCATCATCATCAGATAATGAGGGAAAATGTGCAGTCAAACGCGTCATAAGTAAACGTGATCCCTGTAAATCAAATGGGCCTGGTCGAAATCCTAATAAATCTTCACATATCCTTGGCCAATCTCGATGTGTACCTGTTACCGCCATCACATCAACTGGAAGTCCTAATTGTATTTACACATTTTGTAGAGTGATAGTGCACTCACCATGTGTCATATGAAATGTGTGTGTTTTAGGATGCCATCTTTCTATAAAAGATGTGATCAAGTGTCAGTCGAGGACGATAAACCCAACCCTCGCAACCCCATAAAATCCAGCACGTATCAAATATGGAATAATACGTCTATGGAGTGGCATGTTCCTATGAACAACTACAGTATGTCGGCGACAATGTAAAGCACGAGAATCCTCTGGCCCCAAACATGTTGGGATCTATGTTGATCCTGTAAATACAACACCGAGCTATCTTGTGGTCCATGCTCTGTGATATCCTGAAATGAGTGTTGTTCGAAATACAATGATTATATTGAATTACATAAAAATGTACTAAGTCAAATATCACATTGAATTACATAAAAATGTACTAAGTCAAATATTACACTGAATTACATAAAAATGTACTAAGTCAAATATTACATTGAATTACATAAAAATGTACTAAGTCAATTGACAAGGTTTCACATAAAGTATTATATAACTCGTTAAAAGTAATATTCTTATGAATTACAATTTCCCTCACTGAAGGTTGATCATAAGAAACTCCACGTGCACCGATTACGACATTACCATTCATGTAACATAAAACTACCATAAGTCTTTCCCCCATTTGTCAACATACTAAACAATACACAATAATTTCAGAACTAGATCTAGAAATTCTACATATTCAAAGTTAATAACTACAATTTCATAATATATCAACCCATTCATAAATAAAATCTTACAAATTAAGAGTTTAAACATCACATAATTGAGAAAATGCATCTAAAATTGAATAATTTCAAGATTTCAAGAACCCAAAACACATGAAAATCTAGGGTTTTAGAGAGATTAAAGAGAGATATTACAAAATTGATGACATATATCCACACAAAATTCATAAAAAATGAATAATTTCAATATTTGAAGAATAAATTTAAAAGATCAAAGGAGTTAGAAATATACCTAGGGTTTGAAGAGTTCTTGCTAGTGATTTGAGAGATTGAGAAAAAAATTTTTTGTGAATAAGAGTCAAATAAGAGTGAGAGGATGTAATGCCGGCGAAATGACAGTAAAACTTCAGCCATAACCGACGGCGAATGGTGGCGGGGAAGGGAGGCGTTCGCGGGCTGAGCCGTCTTCTTCTTCGCAGGTTGTGAGTTAAGTTTCTACTTTCGGTTGCAGGTATTAAAGAAAAATGTGGAAGGCGTCTTTGCAAAGACGTTTTCGTCCTAAGTGTCCTAAACTACGTTACTTTTGGAATTAGTTTCAAAAGTACCGTATTTTAATTATTTTTTTTCAAAATTACTGTAGAATACTCAAAAATCCATCGTTATCTAGCATGTTTAAATAGTAACCAAACATCCTTCTTTTATTTAGTATGTGGTACTAAACAAAACTGAAATGGTTCTCATTCTGATTTTGATTCTATTCTCATTCTCATTCCATTTTTAGCTAATTCCATAAAGTGAACCAAACATCTCCTAGCTAAGTCTAATTACGCTAGAAACAATATTTTGTTTTGTAATAGCAGTAGGCCAAACTAGAAAATAAAAACCTGTAAAAAAATACATAATTCAACTAGAAATTGATGGCATGTTTGATGTTTACTATTTGGTAATATGGTGTTTGCTAATATGGCATATGGGCATAGTTTATAAAGAAACAAACTATATATAGAATGAGATTAGCTTAATCAGAGGTATCAATTAGACAATCCTTCCACTTCCTAAAAGAACTAATTAATTGCTAATAAATGGGGTTGTAGCAAACTGAGAGTAGTAGACTTGAACACAAATATTTTTGTAAAAAGGGTTTAATTTAAGATTGTTTTTTGGCAATTCTTTTTGTGCCTTTGAAAAAACTGAGTTTACGTAAGGCAAGAATCATGGTAGTAAATCAAGTATTGCGAGGAGATGTTAGAGGAAAGAGGGTGAGCAACTCAGGTTGAGTAAAGCCTGGTTTAGATCTTGGTGATGGATGCAAATAAAATCCCTTCTCTTTAATTGTCTTCTCTTCATCTCCTTCCTTTCCGTCTTCTTCTTCTTCTTCTTCTTCTTCTTGTCTGTTTACAGAAATGGCAGGGTCTCCATTTTCATGTTCGAATATGGAAAGCTTTGAGAAAATGGAAGAAGGGGTTGTGACCATTGGTGGAATAGGAGGCTGATCAATTGGAGAAACGTTTGGTTTAACTATTTGAAGCTTAGGTCTTGTGTATTGCCTTCTTTCATGGAGTTTAGATGTCAGCCTCTTCATTCCAACAACCTTGGAAGCTGTCTCTGGACATGTTTTTGAGCTGTAATCTGCTTCTGATAAGCTGCTGCCTGTTAACCTTTGTACCACCTCTCTAAAACTCTTTGTATCTGTTTGAACAAATGTTGTCAAAGGTTTACAACCTGTCAGTCCGCCCTGGCTTGTCGGCTTCTCCATCTTGTTTTTACCTTACGGAACGAATCTGTTTCCGCTCATTCAGTAGCTGAGCTGCTCGGATTCGGATGAACAAGGGTTACAATATAATCATACAATTTTGTAGATATATATCAGTAAAGAAAAAAGTATTCAAGTTTGAAACGTATTTAAAGAACATAAGGAACAAAAAGAATGCGTACACATTATGTAAAAACATTCAGGTCAGTCTGTTAATATAATGTCATTTTCTGTTTGTATAATTAGGTAACTTAATTTCTGGCAAACTACATCATGAAAAGTAGGCAACCTTTGACCAAACTTGTCCAAAGAAAAGGCAACTGCTAATTTATTTTGCTTTTGGGTGGGATTTGATTGAGGTTTTAATTAAGTGCATGATTCAAAATTTGCATGGATTTATCAGATTCTATTGGTCTAACAGAGAGTTATCAGAGTTGAAAAGATAGAGGTATTAGAGTCTTTTGACTAGCACAGAAAGAACAAAGTGAGACGATGTAGAACAAACAATCAAGAAACATGCTTTTGCAGTATATATTGAAATTCATTCAAATATTCCAGTACCATATAACTCCATATGTAGTAAGAAAATTTGCAACATTTTCACTTCTTTCTCATGACACTAAATGAAAATTGCATTCTTTAATTATTTGCTTCAATGATGAATATCACAAACGCTGGAAAAGTGTATCTGATTGGTAATTCTTATTGTTATTTCAATAGAGTTTTCACAGACAGAAAGAAACAGCAACAAACGTGAATGAAGATATGATGAACATATAAACTCACCTCAAATGCCTTCTGATGATCATGCTGCCAAGACCCAGAGGAAGCTGACATATGAAGGGGAAGGAAGAAAATAAAAAAGAATAAGAGAGAGAGGGAGAGAGAGAGGAGGGTCAGTGTCTAACAAACATGAAGTTAAGGGAATTGTCATTCTGGGTTACACTGAAAAGCCAGTTAGGACAAAGTAAATATGACCTCAAAAAGCAATTGCCATTGCAACCGCTGGCTTTTGCCACATCACAATTTTGTTTTGTTTTGTTTTGCGGTAGTTTTTTGAAGGGCAATACCCATTTTAACACCTTTCTTCTCGAAACTCTGTACCTTTTTTTCTCCAAAAATTGATTATTTTTAGAGGGGCAGGAAGCTATCAACCAAAAAAAAAAACCTTTATTGGGGAAGATGCTATTTATGTGGTGTTTGACCACAACTGACTTAGTCAAACTTCACCATTGACATCTCAATCTCACAAAATACTTGAAGGGAAAAAAATGATTTAACTACTTTATTTGTTTTTCTTTGTTTCTTTTTTTTTTAACAAATATTAACTATATATTTCTGAAAGAATATTATTGAGATAATACTCATTATTGTGATTAGAAGAGCCATAAATGCTGCTTGGTGTTTTATTTCTGCTTCTAACACTCAAGCTACTGCTGCTGATAACAGTAATCCAAGTACAGATGAAATTCATCATGGCAGAACTTTATGATCGATGGGTTCCTCCTGAGGATAGCTTTATCGAGCTTAACTGTGATGCTTCATTCAGTAATATACCAAGAAAAGTAGCTATAGGAGTTAAGGAAGAGGTTCTAGTGGCAGTACAGTTGGTGTTATCGGTAAGCAAGTCAATACTTGCTGTCTTATACAGGCAGAACTCATAGCAATTAAGGAGGCAATTTGTTTGACTATTTCTAAAGGCTGGAATACAGTTTGTATTGGATCACATAGTACAATTGCTATTGAGTATCTGAACAAGGGATCATGTGGTGAATGGAAGCTATCTAACTTTGTTGAAGACATTCAACACAAGTCTAGTGCGTTTGACTGTCTCGTTTAGGTGGATTAATAGAGTACGAAATATAGCTGCTAACAATCTAGTTAAGATTAGTCCTAGTCGGGGCTGTATTTTTTTAGATCTCTGTAATCCACCTAGATAAGTTTTTGATCTCTTGTACTCTGATTTTTCTGAGGCTTTTAATGCCTCCTTGATGATATTAATGAGAATTTCTCTGGTTTTTTTAGAGAAATGAGAATTTCTCTGAGAATTTCTCTGGTTTTTTTAGAGAAATGAGAATTTCTCTGGTTTTTTTAGAGAAATGAGAATTTCTCTGAGAATTTCATGGATAGGTCCATGATAAATAAATTTGAAGAAAACGGACTCCGAGCATGCTTTTAACGATATTTAATTTTTTTTACAAATTAAAAAAGATTAAGTTTCTATTTTATTTAAAATGTTTCTATTAAATTTGATGTCAGTATATTTTTCTAAACTGCACTCTAGCAAGTGTTAATATTAATATTAAAATGTCATAGTCTAATAAATGACAATTTAATTATTTCTTCTATAAAAAAATCACATTTCATTAAAATCAACTTAATGCCTCAAAATAGGGATAATTTTATCATGCCGTGAATTGGATGCTGGAACACCCAAAGCCCAGCAAGTAGCATGTTTTTTTTTTTTTTTTTTTTNTTTTTTTTTTTTGTTTTTTGGGTACATCAAATACGTACTGAAATTCACCAATTACATAGTGGGGTTCACCAATTATGTAGTGGGGTTCACCAATTATGTAGTGGGGTTCACCAAATATGTACAAAAAAATAATTCTTGGAGGGGTTCACCAAATACGTACTGAAGTTCACCAATTACGTAGTGGGGTTCACCAAATACATACAAAAGAATAATTCTTAGAGGGGTTCACCAATTACGTAGTGGGGTTCACCAAATACGTACAAAAGAATAATTCTTGGAGGGGTTTGCCAATCACGTACTGGGATTCACCAATTACGTAGTGGGGTTCACCAAATACGTACGCAAGAATAATTCTTGGAGAGGTTCACCAATTATGTACTGGTGTTCACCAATTACATAGTGGGGTTCACCAAATATGTACAAAAGAATAATTCTTGGATGGGTTCATCAATCACGTACTGAGATTCACCAATTAAATAGTGGAGTTCACTAATTACGTAGTGAAGTTTACCAAATACGTACAAAAGAATAATTCTTAGAGGGTTTCACCAATTACGTACTGGGGTTCACCAATTACGTAGTGGGGTTCACCAAAGACGTATAAAAAATAATTCTTGGAGGAGTTCACCAATTACGTACAAAATAATAATTCTTGGGAGGGGCTCACCAAATACTTACAACCTAATCGCCATTCTGAAGGTGTCAATCGCCATTGTCGAAGCCAATCGCCAGCATATTGCCTCCAATCGCCTGTTTCAGTCTCCAAACGTCATGTTGAAATAGGCGATCGCTAGTCTCCCTCCAAATTGCCACTTTTTTGCACCTAATCACCATTTATATGGCTCTAATCGCCATTCTTCTCAATTTTCTTTAAAATTGATATTTTTACAATTATTTACAGTACACCGGGAAAATCATCGATAAAAATAGAAAAAACTCGTTATTTCAATGCAGACATTCATGATACTCACTTATTATGTGAAATTAGATTGGATTAATTAAGGATTCTCAATACAATTGAACACTTATTCATAAACTCGTTAAATATTATCATTGATAATGTTGTTGTGCTTTTGTGACAAGTATCGAGCGAGATGAGTTTTCACCATATATAATTATATGTCGTGATATTATGATAGTCGGTAAATCCTATTTATCAGTTTGACAAACACGTATAACCCTCAAGGTCGGATTCTATCTATAAATAGATCATATCCGCTAAAAGCTTGAAATTGAATATTGAAATTTTAACGCTTTATTTTATAAATCATAACCCCATAAAATTTGGAAAACAACATATTTACGTTTTAATTTATAAGTATATAAAAACCCTAAAAATTAAAAGAGATTTTCCTGTGTTGTAGGATGCAAGACTTCTCAAGAAGCATGGACCTCCCTTGAAAGAAGGTACTCCTTTCTTACCAAATAAAATATCCTACAACTAAAGTTAAAACTCCAATCTATCACCAAGAAAGGAAATCAGTCAATGGATGATTATGTTCAACGAATCAAGGAAGCTACGGACAAACTGGCAGGTATATCAGTCCAAATTGAAGATGAGGATGTGCTACTTTACACCCTAAATGGTATGTCTTCCGAGTATAGTAATTTCAAAACATCTATACGAACTAGGTCCAAACCTATGCATCTTGAAGAACTTCATGTTCTTCTCAAAGCCGAAGAACAATCACTGGCAGGCCAATCCAAGAAACTGTTGGAATATGTCCATAAAATAAAATGTAATAACTATTTATTTGTATTTAGTTATTTCTCAAATATTTGTATTACTAAATTTTTTTATGAATAAATTGAAAATTTTATTTTAAATTAAAGCGTGTTTATAAATTACCCAAGTCCTAGAACTATTGTCAACGAAAGAAGAGTGAAGACAGAAGCGTCTCCAAACGAACTCTTCTGAAATAGCTTATAATGATATTCGCAGGCTTAGGATTGACTAGGCAATCAAATCCGATTATAACTGTTAGGTTGAACCGTTAGATGTCAGTCTTGGGGCGTAAGAGTGGAGACTAAAATGGTTAACCTAGACATGTTATAAACATGTTGAATAAACATGTAACCAATTAGTTTAGAGCCCAAAACCATTTACCTAGCTCTAAATCTTATTGTTATACCTTAAGGGTATTTTCATAATTACCTTAATTTTGAGGTGAATACGTAACTTGGTTAGTTGCAATATTTGATATGTCAAATGAGTGAGTTCGAATTGGCGGGCAATACATCAGCTGTTGGGATTGTAATTTAATTAAGTAGGAGTTGCATAATTCACAGATATGAAAATTCGTGGTTGGATTGCGAATGTAACAATATCACCTAATGCTTTATTGATGGATGTGTGAATAAATTAAATTGGTCAAGTATTCGATGAAATGAGTCATTGAATGAGACTTGTGAATTGTACGAGACAATTCACTATACTGTATTTTTTATTCATAGTCAATAAATGAGTTAATGAAATAATAACAAGAGGGGTAAAATGATATTTTACATTGTGCTCTTGTTACTGATATTCACAATGGGTATTATGTTAAAATATTATATGAACCTTGAAAATAAACAGAGTTTATTTACACCAACAATAAATGTAACGCGCATTAATCGCGAGTTGATTCGGCATCAAACCTATAGTGAAGTCTTAAGGTGTCAAGATTAAATAGGTCGGGAATTTATGGAGATAAATTCATAAGGTATTTGAATCCTAAGTTTTGTTCATGTGGGTCTATTCGGGTATCATAAATAGCTTAGAGAACAGGAATAGAAAAACGAACTAAGTTGGACCAAAATATATTTTGGTGCCAAGGCATATTTCCTACATATATATGTGATGAGTGTTGTCACTTAACTTAGTTAAGTTGTAATTATTGTAATGAATTAATAAATTTATTATTTTCTAATTATTAGATAATTAGTTAAATAAAATTAATTAATTAATTAATTGATAATTAACAATTATATTTATCAATTGGATTGATAAATTTTGACACAACTAAATCTCTAGGAAATTATGTAATTTTCGGCAATAATAGATAATTAGGAGAATTTTTAGAAATTTTATACTATATGGGTGTATTTGTAAAAAACAAAAATTACCTTTTGATAAATATATAATAGACATTTGATTGCAACAAGATAATGAGGATAAGATACAATTGTTGTTATCAACACGCAAAAAGAAGAGAAAAATATTTTCTCCTCTCACTATTGTTGCTGCCGAAATTAATTTGAAGAAGGGTAGATTTGATTTTTGTTCTTCAATCGTTTTGAGTGCCCACACTCAAATTCCTACGTAATATTCTTCTGAGATATATTTCTGAAATTAATGAGTTGTTTAATTATTAGATAATTTGAAGAAGGGTGGACTAATTCACAAATCGTTCGTGGAAGATCAAGTTCGTGAGTTTGATCTTAAGCTTGAAGAACACGAAAAACGTTCGAGGAAGTTCCACCAGTTCAGAAATTCTCCGATACAGAGTAAATGTGAAAAAACATTTTCCCTTAATCTATTCGTTTTATATCGTATATGCATGATCAAACTTAAATTGGTTTTAAAATATCTAGTATGATTAAATAAGTTAAATCATAAAAAATTTGATATTCTACCCACGAACCGTTCGTAGTTCAAATCTAATTTTCTTTAATTTTGAAAATTAGTACCAGAGCGTAGGTTTAAGATTAAGCATATAGATGATTAAAATGAATGTATTGTGAAATTTATGGATATTGACATATGTTTGTATGGTAGATTCAAAATTATTTTGAATATGTTATGTGATTGGATCTCGAACTATTGGCTCTAGGCGTTTTTGATTTAGAATTGATGTACGGCGAATTCGAGGCATATGAATTTATGTAATTTAATTATTGTAATTGTCTTAAACTTTAAATTTGTTGTAAATTCATTGTCGTTGGAAATCGCTCAAAACCGCTACCGAGAAGTCGATGGACAGCCACTGAGAAGGCGTCGGGAATGCACTATTCACGCGGTACTGTTCATGCTGATGCTGTTTGTAGACAGTACTGTTCACCACTGGCTGCCGCTCGCCGCTGCTGTCATGTGTTGTCCCTGCCGGTAAAGTCCTAATCGGACTAGGAAACCTACAAGTTTTTGAAACCCATGGTTTTAGGAAGCCTAGGGTTTTTGAAATTCAAATTCTTCGATCCTTAGCATCTCGGGTGCCAACGAAGGCCTTTGGTTTCGCTTGATTCGAACCATCTCCGTCGAGCCACTGCTTACGGCCTTCTTTAGTATGGGGACCTCGCCCCTACTCTCTAAAGCTTGCCACCCCTATCTATTAGTCAAGCTCGAAACACTTCCACGACCCCCTGTCCTTGGCGGACAATGATGGTCCGCCTAACCAACCCATCTTTATCCAGAGAAGCAACTCGCTCACTCGAAATATGTCCCTTCAGTTGTGTAACAAGGCGTCCACACGATTACGAGTCCGCTCCCGTCGAATTCTAAATTAATTTTAGTCCCTTATGTAATTTGGTAAATTTTCCAACACTTGTATAATTGTATTTTTTTTTAAAATTGTCTTCAAAATAAATCAATTTACTAATAACTTTGTAATTAGCTTATTAAAGCAAAAATATGTTGGAAAATTAAAATTTTTAAGTTGAAAATTATTTTAAAAATGGGACTAATAGTTTGTAAAGTGTTACAGAAATTTTGGACAACATGGAGATGAAGGGGCAAATTGCAGCGCCATGGAGATTAGTTCATAAATTAATTTGTAATTTATTTATTATTCTTTTATGGTTGTAATTAGAAATGAGCCAATAGGGAGGTTAAATTTAAATTTATGAATCAATTTTAATCGTACATCATCATTTAACATGCCATATAGATTCGGGATATGCCAATATCAAATTGTCATGTAACATGTACATGCATCATTGTAGATTAACTGATAATGGTTATTATTTAATTACAATGCAAAAATTATAATGGTTATGATTTTAAATTAGAATTTAAAATTAATGAAGGATTTATAAATTTCATCACGTTTTTCAAATTAATAAAAAGTTATGTTTTTTCTAAAAACAAACAAAAATCCAATTTTTTTTCAAAAACTAAGTAGGGGGTCGTTTACGTTGAAATGTTCTCAAGGTCTTCAATGCAAACTTGATCGTGCCACAAGGAAGGTTTAGAACCGCCCATATCGGTCCTCACATAAATGTGAGAAACTTTGAAATCTTGGCACTTTGAGTCATCAAGTTGCTTTAGAAACTAAGACTTCTAAAGGGAGAGGTGGGGTAGGGTCGTCCCATAGACGAACTGTTAGTCCATACCAACCTTTAAGAGTTGATGCGTTGGCTAAACACTCAGACTAAAGCGCATTAGAATCCCCCATAGGGGCTCATCAATGGGGTCAGTGTGACCAAAACCATTAGTGATGGTTCAGCTAAATGTGGAGACATTTGAGCATTAACCAAATGAGAGAAGTCTCGATACGATAGATGATAGTTTGGACCTCATCCCTCGATGAGACAAGCTATTATTTTTTATCGTAACATTATGGAAGAAATATTTTAATGGATTTTAAAATATTTAGTAGTTGCATCATGCATCATACTTTCTTAAACAATTGAGCATTTATTTACACCGCTTTATTTATTCTTTCTAGTAATCATGTTGCGATCCCCTCTCTCAATAACACGAGCAAATTCAACGGTTAAAATTATGAGGATTGGAAATAAAATCTTGATATCGTGCTGAGGGTAGAAAAGCACATGTTTGTGCTCACTACCCCTTGTTCTCTTGAGCTTGTTGTTGAATTGACTCAAGAGAAAAAATATGCATATGCTTCTTGGCTGCATTCTGATGAGATCGTCAACTGTTACATCTTGACATCTATGAGCAATGTGTTGCAACACCAGCATCAAAACTTTGATATCGTAGCTGATTTGATAATAAACATCACCAAAATGTTCAGGGATCAGGGTCTTCAAGCCAGACATACAATTATGCATAACTTCATGAACTGCAAAATGGAACCTGGAACTCTAGTAAGAGAACATATGATGTTGATCATAAGTTATCTTAGCGAGACGGAGATCATGGGTGCTCAGGTCGATGGTGAGACTCAAGTGGATGTGATCCTAGAGACTTTGCCTAATAACTTTGAGAACTTCAAGCTTAATTATTTGATGAATAAGCTGAACTACTCACTTTATGAGCTCATGAAGGAGCTACAAGCTGCTGAGACCCTATTTCTGAAAGGCAAGAGGAAATTTAGAGAGGATAACTTTATTGAAAGTAGGTTTTTCACCTCTAGCTCTAAGAAGAAACATAGAATGGGTCCAAGGAAAGTGAAGAAGCAAAAGCCGAGAGCTGCCAAAGGCAAGAGAACCATGAGATAGATAAGTCAAAAGACAAGTGTCATCACTATGGAGCTGCTAGTTATTGGAAACACAACTGCCCAGAGTATCTTAAAGGGTTGAGATCTAAAGGTATAGTAATGGTTACTAAGGCCTCTTATGTAACTGAATCTACTTTTCTTGGATTGTAGACTCTGCAGCTACTAACCACATTTGGTGCTTCATGCAGGGGTTCATGGGAATTATAAGGCCTGCCGAGGGAGAGTTCAGCTTCCACTGGGGGAATGAAGCACTAGTATCGACTGCATCAGTGGGAACTTTTAAATTATGTTTTGAGAAACATTTTATTATTTTACGTGATGTTTATTATGTCTAGAGTTTTGGGAAGAATTTGATTTCTATTAGTGCATTAATTAAGCAAGGATTTGATCTAAAATTCATTGATAAAGATATTGTTATTTTTAAAATGAATGCTTAATTACCATCACATGAACGATTAATAAACTGTATCATGTAAAACCTGTAGTGCCCATGATTTGTGACACTGAAGTGAATACCGATTACATAGGGATAATAAAAGGTTAAAATATGACACAACCGCTTTAATCTATCTGTGGCACTTACGTCTTGGACATATTAGCCTAGACAGGATTAAAAAACTTGAAAAGGATGGTCCTTTCCAATCTTTAAGTGTGGGTTCACTAGCCACATGTGACTCCTATATAGAAGGTAAAATGACCAAGAGACTTTTTTCATCAAAAGGTGAAAGAGTCACTCAATGCCTTGAACTCATACAAAGTGATGAATGTGAGGCATTGAATATCCAAGCAAGAGGCGGTTATGAATACTTCGTAACCTTTACTTACGACTACTCACATTTTGGTTATGTTTATCTAATGTATCAAAATTCTGAAACCTTTCAAAAGTTCAAAGAATATAAGGCCTTGGTTGAAAAGCAATTAGAAAAATAAATCAAAATACTATGATCTGATCGTGGTGGAGAGTACTTGCTAGGAGAGTTCGGGGGCTTTCTTAAGGAAGAATGTATTCTTTCTCAGCATACATCACTTGGTACGCCATAGCACAATGATGTGTCAGAGAGAATGAATCAAACTCTGATGGATATGGCTAGATCCATGATGAGTTACTCATCCCTCCCAGATTCGTTCTGGGGATATGCCTTACTAACAACGGCATTTATTCTGAACCAAGTTTTGTAAAAGACGGTGCCTGGTACACCATATGAAAGATGGAATGGTCAAAATTCGTCCGTTCACCATTTTAGAATATAGGGTTGCTCACCACATGTTCTAAGACCAAAGACATGTAAGTTGGCTAGTCTTTCAGAATTATGCATGTTTCTAGGATATCCTATGGGAACGAGGGGGTATATCTTCTATAGTATGACTAACAAGAAAACATTCGTTAGTATGAATGCTCGTTTTCTCAAAGAAGATTATATTAAAAGCGTACAGCCAAAAAGCACAATTGTGCTAGAAGAATTATTGAGTGGGAGAACACGGACTCCTCAATTAGAAATTGTTTCTGATTCAATAATTGAACAACCATGACAAGAGCCAGAGATTATGGAGCCTCGACGTAGTGGGAGAGTTGTGAGACAACCTGAAAGGTACATGTCCTATGAAGAAGCTTTGATAGCTGTCTCAAACAATGACCTAGATGAACCAATCTCTTAGTCAGAGGCCAAGGCTGGTCCTGAAGAAAACTTATGGTAGGAAGCCATGAACGTTTAGATACATTCAATGTACTCGAAAGGAGTCTAGAAACTTATAGGTCCTTCTGAAGAGATAATGCCCGTAGGATGCAAATGGATCCATAAGAAGAAAAGAGGTCCGGATGGAAATGTAGAGACATGCAAAGCTAGGCTAGTAGCTAAGGGCTACCGCAAAAGGATGGTATAGATTACGAGGATACATTCTCAACGGTAGCCCTGCTTAAATCCATCTGAATCCTTTTGTCCATTGTTGTTGCCTTTGATTGTGAAATCTGGAAAATGGAAGTTAAGACTTCCTTTTTGAACGGAAATCTTGAAGAGCGCATATATATGGCTCAACCAGACGGATTCATGTAGAAAGGCCAAGACGGTTAAGTTTATGGACTGCAGAAGCAAAAGTCATGGTCTTGGAATATTAGATTCGATAAAACTATTAAGTACTATGGTTTTAAACAGTTGGGGATGAACCTTGTATGTATAAGTTGATACATGAAGGGAAGGTGATTTTTCTAGTCTTGTACGTAGATGATATTGTACTCATTGATAATCAGGTATGAAAATTTTCTGATGTCAAGTTTTGGCTTGCAAAACAATTTGACACGAAGGATCTTAGAGAAGTTGCATTTTTCTTAGGTATTCAGATCTTTCGAGATTGGAAGAACATACAATTGGCACTTTCTCATGCATCTTATATTGATAAGGTGTTGGATCGTTTTAGTATGCAAAACTCTAAGAATAGATTTCTTCCCTTTAGACATGGAGTCAGCCTCTCCAAGTAGCAGTCTCCTAATGGTCTTCAAGAAGAGGAAGACATGAGAAGGATAACTTATGCCTCAGCTGTAGAAAGTCTCATGTACGCGATGCTTTGCACTAGACCTGATATTTACTATGTCGTGGGCATAGTAAGTCGTTTCCAATCTAATCCTGGAGTCGTGCATTGGAATGCCGTCAAGCATATCCTTAACTATCTTAAGAGAACAAGGAATTACATTCTTGTGTATTGAGGTAGCGACTTGAATATAACAAGGTATACGTATTCTGATTTTCAAGCTGATAAGGACTCAAAAAGGTCTACTTCAGGATCGGTGTTCATCGTGAATAGTGGAGAGTTGTATAGAGAAGTATCACGCAATCTTGAATTGCTGATTCTACCATGGAAGCAGAATATGTGGCAGCTTGTGAAGCTGTAAAGGAGGTTCTATAGCTTAGGAAGTTCTTGAAGACTCTGGAAGTTGTTCTAGACGCTGATAAGCCCATGAGACTTTTTTGTGATAACAGTGGAGCTGTAGCAAATTCTAAGGAACCTAGAAGCCATCAGAGATCCAAACTCATAGAACTTAAGTATCACCTGATTAGAGAGATTGTTCAGCGTTGAGATGTTGTGGTTACACATATTTTGATGGCCAACAACCTAGCAGATTAATTTACGAAGACGTTAAAAAATAAACTTTTTATGGTCATCAGGAGGGCTTGAGGATAAGAGAATGTACACGCCTACTTTAGTTCAAGTGAGAGATTGTTGGAATATGTCCACAAAGTAGCGTGTAATGATTATTTATTTGTATTAGTTATTTCTCAGACATTTGTATTACTGAATTTTTTATGAATAAATTGAAATTTTTATTTTAAATTAAAGAGTGTTTATAAATTACTCAAGTCCTAGAACTATTGTCAATGAAAGAAGAGTGAAGACAGAAGTGCCTCCAGAAAAACTCTTCTGAAATAGTTCAGAACGATATTCACAATCTTAGGATCGACTACACAATTGAATTTGATTATGACTATTAGGTTGAAACGTTTGATGTCAGTCTTGGGGCGTAAGAGTGGAGACTCAAATGGTTAACCTAGACATGTTGAATAGATCGGTAACAAATTAGTTTAGAGCCCAAACTGTTTACCTAGTTCTAAATCTAATTATTACACCATAAAGGTATTTTCGTAATTTCCTTAATCTTGAGATGAATACATGCCTTGACTAGGTTAGTTGCAATCTTTGATATGTCAAATGAGTGAGTTCGAATTGGCGGGTAATACCTCGGCTGTTGGCATTGTAATTTAATTAAGCAGGAGTTGTGTGATTCACATATATGAAAATTCGTGGTTGGATTGTGAAAGCAACAATATCACCTTATGCTTTATTGATGGGTGTGTGAACAAATTAACTTGGCCAAGTATTCGATGAAATATGTCATTGAATAAGACTTCAGAATTGTACGAGACAATTCACTATAATGTTTTTTTTATTCACAGTCAATAAAAGGAGTTAAGAAAATAATAACAAGAGGGGTAAAACATTTATTTTACATTTCACTCTTGTTACTGATATTCACGATGAGTATTATGTTAAAATATCATGTGAACCGTGAAAATAAATATAGTTTATTTACACCAACAGAAAATATAGCGCGCATGAATCGGAGGTTGATTCGGCATTGAACCTATAGTGGAGTCTTACAATGTCAATATATAATAGGTCGGGAATTTATGGAGATAAATTCATCAGGTATTTGAATTATAAGATTTGTTCATGTGGTTCTATTTGGTCTCAGAAATAGCTCAGAGAACATGAATAGAAAAATGAAATAAGTTAAACCAAAATGTGTTTTGGTGCCAATGCATATTTTCTACACTTATATGTGATAGGTGATGTCACTTAAGTTAGTTAAGTATAATTATTGTATTGAATTAATTAATTTATTATTTCTAATTATTGGATAATTTGTTAAATAAAATTAATTAATTTATAATGATCAATTATATTTATCAATTGAATTGATGAATTTTGATACAACTAAAACTCTAGGAGATTATTTAATTTTCAGCAATAATAGATCATTAGGGGAATTTTTAAAAAAATTATAATATATGATTATATTTGTAAATAGTGAAAATTACGTTTTGATAAATTTCTAATAGCAATTTGATTGCAAAGAGATAATGAGGATAAGATACAATTGTTGCTATCAACACACAAATGGAAGAGAAAACATTTTCTCCTTTCACTACTGTTGCCACCAAAATTAATCTGTAGAATGGAAGATTTGATTTTTCTTCTTCAATCGTTTTGAGAGTCCACCGTTCGTGCAAGATCAAGTTTGTGATTTTGATCTTAAATCTTGAAGAATATGAAGAACGCTCGAGGGAATTTCACCAATTCAGAAATTCTCTAATACAGAGTAAAAGTGAAAAATCATTTTCCCTTAATCTATTTGTTTTAATATCGTATATGCATGATCAAATTTATATTGGTTTTAAATTATTTAATATGATTAAATAAGTTAAATCAAATTTTTTTTTTCATATTACGTCTACGAACTGTTCGAAGTTCAAATCTAATTTTCTTTAATTTAAAAACCGATCGATCCTAGCAGAAACAAGATGCTCAATTGCAAACAATGGCTATTGTGGCAAATCACTTCAGAGCAAGCCCTTCAAACTAAGGCAGAGGCAACAAGTTCAACTCTTTTCATGGTGGAAGCAACAACGCTTCAGGTCGCTTCAGAGGCAGAGACAACAATGGACCTGGTTTGCTCTCTACCCCTAGCATGTCATTGTCTCAGTTTTCATCCCAAAACTCCACTCCGGGCCACAATGATCAAAGGCCTTAGTGCCAAATAAGTAACAAACCTGGTCACACAACCATCGATTGCTTTCATAAAATGATATCTGATACATGTTGTAATACTCATCTCACTTTTGAGCTATCTAATCTTTCATCTTCTGAAGAGTACAATGGTGAGGACACTGTCACTATAGGTAATGGTCAGCCCTTGGACATCACTCACACAAGTTGTGGTCACATTCTTACCAATAATCATGATTTTTCTCTTAAAATTATTCTTTATGTTCCTGATATCACTGCTAATTTGTTGTTTGTTCATAAGTTCTGCACAGATAATAATTGTTCATTTATGTTTGATGCTGATCCGTTTTTTATTCAGGAAAAAGCAACATGGAGAGTTCTCTTTATATAACTCAGTAAGAATAACAACGGGCTTTAGTGTTAGGCATAGTACCCTCAAAGCATGCGTTTAGATATTTTTAATATGAAATTAATGAAATTACATTTTTCTTATAATGTTCTTCAGAATTATTGTTGAAAAATTTGTATATAAATATCTGAAAATTTCATATTCATTAATGAATCTATGATCTTGTATAAGTACGAGAGGATAAAGATCATGGGTAATGAATAAAATAGTCTGAAACATATTAAAGTATGAAATCTTTAATGAATGGTTGCTAGTATGGTTCACTAAGCATTATGAATGCATGTAATCTAGATCGTTGATGTGGATAGACATCTTAGTGAATGTATTTTATATAATTAGATTACATAGGACAAGACCGATATAAATTAATATCTTTATTAACTTATCGTTTATCACATATATTTAATACACATCAAAACTAAAGATCATATGTAGATCAGTCTGAATCCTAAGTAGTCATGAACTCCTATGTATATCTACTGGATCTTTTGATTCACTCGTTAAGGTTTATTTGTAAAACACGCTAGTGACTTTTGTTTTGGAGATTAAGTGATATGGATGACTGTAAACATGATCTTACAAGATTTGGAATCCAAGCTTTCCAAAAGGATCATATATTAGTTTCCTTAAGCGTTATTTCTGAAACTGAATGCTTATTGAGCTCAAATTTATAATACGATTATAGATTGACCAATCACTAGTGAATTAATGGTAATTAAGGATCAAGAGGTAATTAGAAGGGTAAATGATAACTTTGACCAACTCTAATTTTCGAACCAATAATTGGAAGGCAGAACTTTTAAAATCGCACGGAGCGCGCAACAGAGACGTGGTGGTGCGGTTTATAAAAAGGTTTTAATCAAATGAATAATTACGGCGCCACAGTTTCAAAAAAAAAAAAACTTTATTGAAACATTATTTTTCAAATCGGATCAATTATATACTTATATATTTAATCAAAGACATACATGGATATAAAATATACCTCTTATAGTTCAATCAAGCGTCCTTGTAATACAACGATCTTGCTATCCCACAAGCGATAGATTTCAAGATCCACACCACGATCTTCCTGTTGAAATATGTCCATAAAGTAGCATGTAATAACTATTTATTTGTATTTAGTTATTTCTCAAACATTAGTATTTTTTATTTTTTATGAATAAATTGAAAGTTTTATTTTTAATTAAAATGTGTTTATAAATTACTCAAATCCTAGAACTTTCATCAACGAACGGAGAGTGAAGAAAGAGGTGTCTGCAGACGAACTCTGTTGAGAAACTTTAGAACGATATTCGCAGTCTTAGGATCGACTAGGTAATTGAATTCGATTACGACTGTTAGGTTGAACCAATAGATGCCAGTCATGGGGCATGGGAGTGGAGACTCAAACGGTAAACCTAGACATGTAACAAATTAGTTAAGAGTCCAAAACCGTTTACCTAGCTCTAAATCTAATTGTTATACCTTAAATATATTTTCATAATTATCTTAATCTTGAGGTGAATACGTAGCTTGACTTAGTTAGTTGCAATCTTTGATATGTCAAATGAGTGAGTTCGAATTAGCGGGTAATACATCAGCTATTGGGATTGTAATTCAATTAAGTTGAAAATACGTGATTCACAGATATGAAAGTTTGTGGTTGGATTGCGAAAGCAATAATAACAACTTATGTTTTATTGATGGTGTGTGAATAAACTAACCTGACCAAGTATTCAATGAATTGAGTAATTGATTAAGACTTGTGAATTGTACGAGACAATTCACTATTGACTTTCTTATTCACATTCAAAAAAGGAGTTAAGGAAATAATAAAAAGAGGGGTATAACGGTAATTTTATTTTCTACTCTTGTTACTGATATTCACGATGTGTATTATGTTAATATATTCTGTGGATCGTGAAAAATAAAAGGATTTAATTACACCAACAGTAAAGTAGAGCATGTGAATCGAGAGTTGATTCAGCATCAAACTTATAGTGGAGTTGTCCGAGTCAGGATTAAATAGGCCAGGAATTTATGGAGATAAAGTCGTCTAGTATTTGAATCATTCGCTTTGTTCATGTGGATCCATCCGGTCTCAAAATTAGCTCATGAGAACAGGAATAGAGAAACGAAGTAAATTGGATCAAAATGTGTTTTGGTGCCAAGACATATTTTCTACACCTATATGTGATGGGTGATGTCACTTAATTAGTTAATATGATTATTTGTATTGAAATTAATTAATTTATTATTTTTTAATTATTAGATAATTAGTAAATAAAAATAAGTTAATTAATTAATTGATAATGATCAGTTAAATTTATCAATTGGATTGATATGTTTGGATACAACTCTAATATTGTGGCGATATACTGATTTTTGGCAATTTGAATATATAAGGGTGAATTTTGGAAATTTAAAAAATTATATGAGTATATTTGCAAAAAAATTGAAAATTAGATTTTATACATATCTAATAACAATTTGATTGCAGAAAGAGAGATAAAGATATATATCTCATATCAGATACAGAGAAAAAAAAAGTTTTCTCCCCTCCCTAGTGATTGTCGCCAATTGAGAGAGTATTGAAGAAAAATATTCAATTTTTTCCTTCAATCATTTGAAAGCCCACTCTCAAATTCCTACATAAAATTATTGTGAGAAATATTTATGAAATTAAGGGGTGGTTGTTAGTGGATGAAATTCGTAAATCTTTCTTGAAGTTCTAGTGTGTGATTTGAATCTCGAAGCTTGAAGAACATGAAGAATGCTCGAAAGAATTCCGTCAGTTCAGAAATTCTCTGATGCAAAGTATACGTGAAAATTTATTTCTAACCTTATCTTTTCATTTAATATCGTATATGCATAATCGCACGTTGTTCGATTTTAAATTATTTAATTCATTTAAATAAGTTAATTGAAATGTTTTTATATTCCGGCCACAAACCATTCATGGTTCAAACTTATCTTTTGGTTAATTTTAAAACCTACCGATCCTAGCAATTGATATCAGAGCCATATGTTATTGATTATGCATATAAATATTTGAAATAAATGTATCATAAATTTTATGGATATTGGATATGGTTTTGTATGGTATATTCAAAACTGTTTTGAATGTGTTATGTGATTGGAATCACTCTTCATGCCAGAGTCACTGTTCCAGTAGCCGGCGATACTATTCTGCCGCCGTTACCGCCGATGTTCATTGTCATGCCATGCATGATGACTAGGGTCTGTGAAACCCTAGGCGATAACAATTAGGATTTAGAAAATCATGTGATGTTTCGCGATAACTCTTATCCTATTTTTTATCTTTTAAAATTTTAAATTTTAAATTTTAAACGAGTAAAAGATAATTAAATTCAATAGATAATTCTCTATTTTATCTTTATATCTTTTGAATTTTGAATTCAAAGATAATTATCTTTTTTATCTTTTTAATTTTGAATTCAAAAGATAAATATCAATGTTATCTTTTTATTTTATTAAAAATGGGATAATTAATGAGATTATTTAATTAGAAAAATAGTTTTCCTTAATTAAAGGGTTTTATCAAAAATTTAAATTCTGAATTTTTGAAATTTGAAATTGGAATTTAAATTTTGAAATTTTAAATTTTAAAATTGAATTGGACTTTTGTAAAAAGTCACAAAGTGGTGGGACAACATAGAGAAGAAAGAGGAAATTACAGACACCATGAAAATTAGTTTATTATTTTTTCAGTTGTAAATAGAAATGAGCAAATTGGGAGGTTAATTTTAAATGTATGATTTAATTTTAATCACGCATCATCATATAACATGTTATATAGGACTAGGGATAATGCCAATATCAAATTGTCATGTAACATGTATATGCATAATTGTAGATTAATTTATAATGGTTATAATTTAATTACAATGTGAAATTTATAATGGTTATGATTTCAAATTGAGATTTAAAATTAAATAAATGATTTATAAATTTCATCACATTTTTCAAATTAATAAAAGTTATATTTTGAAAATCAACCAAAAATCCAAAAAATTTCAAAATCTAAGTTGGGGGGGGGGGGTCGTTTACGTTGAAACGTTCCCAAGGTCACCAACGCGAACTTGATCATGCCACGAGGAATGGTTTAGAACCGCCCATAGCAGTCTTCTCTTCAATGGAAGAAACTTTGGAGTCGTGTCGCTTTGAGTCATCGAGTTTCTTGAGAAGCTAATACTTTTAAAGGAAGTGGTGGGGCAGGACTGTCCCATAGACGGAGTGTTAGTCCACAATAACTTTTAATAGGATGCGTTGATTAAAAACTTAGACTGAAGTATATTGGAATCCCCACTTAGGGGTAGTCAATGGGGCCAAGTTAACCAAAACAGTTGGTGATTGGTTAAGTTAGATGTGGAAACAACTATGCGTTAACCAAATGAGAAGAGTCTCGATGCGATAGGGGATAGTTTGGACTTCATCCCTTGATGAGACAAGCTATCATTTTTTATTGTAAAATCATGGAGGAAATATTTTTTTAATGGATTTTAAAATATTTAAATAGTTGCATCAAACATCATACTTTCCTAAATGATTGAGCATTTATTTACACCGCTTTATTTATTCTTTTCGATAATCATGTCAATATCCCCATTCTCAACTATCTTAAATGCGAACAATATTAACGGGTGATAATTACGGTGATTGGGAAAACAATCTTGATATTTTACTAACGATTGAAAAGCACAGGTTCGTGCTCACCACCCATTGTTCCTTTGAATCTTTTAGTGAATCGACTCAAGAGAAAAATGATGCTTATACTTCTTGACTACGTTCCGATGAGATAGCTAGATATTAAATCTTGACTTCTATTAGCAATGTGTTGCAACAACAACATCAGAATTTGGGAACCACCACTAATATGATGTTGAACATCACGAAAATATTCAGAGATCAAGGTCGTTAAGTCAAACAGGCAGTTATGCGTAACCTTATGAACTGCATGATATTTTGTTGATCATTAGTTATATGAATGAGATGGAGATCATGGGTGCTGAGGTTGATGGCGAGACTCAGGTGGATATAATTCTAGAGACTCTGCCTGATACCTTCGAGAACTTCAAACTTAATTATTTGATGAATAAGTTGAGGTGCTCGCCTCCTCAGAGTACGAAGGAGTTGCAAGCCGTTGAGACTTTATTTCTAAAGGGCACGAGGAAGACTGGAGAGGCGAACTTTACTGAAATTAAGCCTTCCACCTCTAGCGCCAAAAGGAAACATGAGAGGATATCTAAATGAGGCTCAGAAGAAGAACTCAAAAGTTGCAAATGGTATGGGCACTAATAACCATTATATTATCTCTAGAAGATATCTTGGTCGAGTTCATCGTCTGTATGAAGAATAGAGCACTAGTATTGGTTGTATCAGTTAAAACTTGGTTTTTTGGGAAAAACCTTGTTTCAGTAGCTTGTTTAATTGAGCAAGGATTAAATTTGAATTTCATTGATAAATATATTTGCATTTTTAGAAATGATTGTTTAATTACTACTACACATTTGTTTAATATATTGTTTCACGTAGAACCAACAGTTCCATTGGTATCTGACACTGAAGTGTATGAATCACAAAGGGATAGTAAAATATTGAATTATGACTCAACCAATCTAACTTATTTGTGTCACTTACGCCTTGGTCTTTTGCAAACTTTAGGTGTGAGATCATTACTCACACGCGAATCTTGTATTGAAGGCAAAATAACCAATAGACATTTTTCACCAAAAGGTGAAAGAGACACTCAATGCCTTGAGCTCATACATAGTGATGTATGTGGTCCATTGAATATCCAAGCAATAGGAGGTTATGAATACTTCATAACCTTCACTGATGATTACTCATGTTTATCCAATGCGTCAAAAATATGAAACCTTTGAAAAGTTCAAAGAGTTAAGGCCTTGGTTGAAAAGCAATTAGAAAAAGAAATCAAAACACTACGATCTGATCATGGTAGAGAGTAATTGCTAGGAGAGTTCGAAGACTTTCTTAAGGAAAATGGTATCCTTTCTAAATTTATAGCACCTGGTAAGCCACAACAGAATGATGTGTCAGAGAAAAGGAATCAAACTCTGATGGATATGGTTAGATCCATGATAAGTTACTCATCTCTCCCAGATTCCTTCTAGGGATATGCCTTGGAAACAACGACATATTTTCTGAATCAAGTTTTGTCGAAGATGGTGTCTGGTACACCATATGAAAGATAGTATGGACGAAAGTCGTCTATTAATCATTTTAAAATATGGGGGTGCCCGACACATGTTCTAAAACTGAAGACAAGCAAGTTGGCCAGTCCTTCAGAATTATGCATGTTTGTAGGATATCCTAAAGGAATGAAGGGGCGCATCTTCTATAATACGACTGACCAGAAGACATTCATCAACATAAATGCTCATTCTCCTAAAGAAGATTACCTTAAAACTGTACAGAAGAAAAGCACAGTTGTGCTAGAAGAATTATTGAGTGGGAGGACACTGACTCCAAATAAGAAATTATTTTTTATTCAATAATGGAAAAACCATGACAGGAGCTAGAGCCAATGGAGCCTCGACATAGTGGGAGGGTTATGAGACAACCTGAGAGGTATATGTCCAATGGAGAAGCTTTGACATCTGTCTTAGATAAGGACCTTGATGAACATATCTCCTACTCAGAGGCCATGGCTGCTCCTGAAGTAAACTTATGACAAGAAGCCATAAACGTTGAGATACATTCAATGTACTCGAACAGAGTCTGGAAGCTTGTAGATCCTCCTGAAGGGGTAAAACCCGTAGGAAGAAAAAAGTTTCAGATGGGAATGTAAAGACATTCAAAGCTAGACTAGTAGCGAAGGGCTACACCCAAAAGGAAGGAATATACTATGAAGATACATTCTCGCTGGTGGCCATGCTTAAATCCATCCACATTATTTTGTACATTGCTGTTACTCTTAATTATAAAATTTGGCTTATGGACATCAATACTATTTTTTTGAATGACAATCTTGATGAGCGCATTTATATGGCTCAACCAGACAGGTTCAAAGAGAAAAGCCAAGAGAGCAAAGTTTGTGAACTGTAGAAATCCATTTATGGACTTAAGCAAGCGTAACGGTCGTGGAATATTAGATTCGATGAAACTGTTAAGAACTATGGTTATGAATAGTTAGTGGATGAGCCCTCTGTATATAAGCTGATACACGAATGGAAGGTTATTTTTCTATTCATGTACGTAGATGATATTCTACTAATTGGGAATGATGTAGAAAAATTATCTGATGTCAAGATTTGGCTTGCAAAGAAAATTGATATGAATGAACTTGGAGAAGCTTCATTTGTCTTAGGTATTCAGATCTTCCGAGATAGGAAGAATAGACAATTGGCACCGCCTCAAACATCTTATATTGATAAGGTATTGGATCGATTCAGTATGCAAAACTCCAAGAAATGATTTCTTCATTTTAGACATGGAGTCAGCCTCTCCAATGAGTAGTCTCCCAAGACTCCTCAAGAAGAGGAAAACATGTGAAAGATTCTTTATGCCTCAGCCATAGAAAGTCTCATGTATGTAATGCTTTACACTAGGTCAGACATTTGCTATGCTGTAGGCATGGTGAGTCGTTTCCAATCTAATCCTGCAGCTGAGCATTGGAATGCCGTCAAACATATCCTTAAGTATATTTGGAGAACAAGAAATTAGATGCTTGTGTATTCAGGTAGTGACTTGAATATAATGTGGTATACTAATTCTGATTTCTGAGCTGATAAGGATTCCAAAAGCTCAACTTCATGATCGGTGTTCATCCTGAATAATGGAGCACTTGTATGGAGAAGTATCAAACAATCTTGCATTGTTGATTCTACCATGGAAGCTAAATATGTGGCAGCTTGTGGCGCTGCAAAGGTGGTTGTATGGCTTAGGAAGTTCTTGAAGACTTTGGAAGTTGTTCCAAACGCTGACAAGCCCATGACACTTTATTGTGATAATAGTGGGGCTGTAGCAAATTCTAAGGAACCTAGAATCCATAAGAGAATTTGTTTAGCATGGAGACGTTGTGGTTACGCATATTTTGATTGTCAACAACCTGGCAGATCCATTCACAAAGACTTTAAGCAGTAAAGTTTTTATGGTCATCTGGAGGGCTTGTGAATACAAGATTGTACACGCCTACTTTAGTCCAAGTGGGAGATTGTTGGAATATGTCCATAAAGTAGCGTGTAATAATTATTTATTTGTATTTATTTATTCTAAAAAACTAGTATTATTGAATTTTTATTAATAAATAGAAAGTGTTATTTTAATAAATAGAATGTGTTATTTATTCTCAAAAGTATTTTCAAGTTCTTTATACTAGGTTTATCATTTAAAGTTAGCTTAGAAGAACTTATCTCATCTTCTAATGTCATGAAACACATGTTTGTAACTTCTTCTTCTTTGCCTTCGGAGTCGCTATCATTAGTCTCATCCCAAGTTTCCTTGAATGCTCTTCTTTTGAACTTCTTCCGCTCATTACACAGATTTAGACAATCGGCTTTTATGTGTCCGGGCTTTTACACTCATAGCACATGAGTGTGTCATGAGGTATCTTCTTATCATCTTTTCTTGGAGCATTTTTCTTTCAATTTAAGAATTTCTTGAATCGCCTAGTGAGTAGAGCTATGTCATCTTCCTCATCATATCATCCTTCTCACTATCGGATTGTTCAAGTGTTGATTTTAGTGCAATGCTTTTCTTCTTTGATGTATCTTCTTCGTCATTTTCATTTAGCCTCATTTCATGCGTCATCAATGAGTCAATAAGTTCTTCAAGAGGAATTGTGTTGAGATTTTTAGCTTCTTGGATGGCGGTCACCTTAGCCTCCTAATTCTTTGTTAGACACCTAAAAGTTTTTTTCACCATTTCAACATTAGAATAAGTCATACCAAAAGCTATCAAACCATTAATAATATCGGTGAAACGAGTAAACCTATCACGTACGGATTCGTCATGCTTCATTTTAAATAATTCATAACTATGAACAAGTATGCAAATATTAGATTCTTTAACTTGATTTGTATCTTCGTGTGTGACTTCTAACATGTGCCAGATAGATTTAGCGAATTCATATGTAGAAATTCTATTAATTCATTTTTATCAAGAACACAAAACAAAACATTCATAGCTTTAACATTTAAAGAAATCTTCTTTTTATCATCATCATTCCATTCACTAGTTGATTTGACAATATTTTTACCATCCACAATTTTGAATGGAATGTGAGCACCATTTTCAACAACATCCCATAAGCCATAGTCAATCGATTGAATATAAATCCTCATTCTCGCTTTCCAGTAAGTATAATCATTATTATTGAAAAATGGAGGTCTAGTAGTAGATTGAACTTCAATGAAAGAACCACTCATGGATGCCATAACTCAAGATGATTAAGTCTTATGTATAGAGTACCAAGCTCTGATACCAATTGTAGGATCGATATGACAATCCAAGAGGGGGGTGAATACGGTGATCGTGTTCAAATTAAAATTTTTTTACACTCAAGTGAAAAATGAATGTTCAATAATGAACTTCAATATTCCACGAGTTTAACTCTTGAAAAGATAAATAAGTAATAGATAAAAATGTTGAAGTAAGATAGTATAGATGTGAAAATATAAAGCAAGCAAATGAAATAATTATGGAAACTTAAAGTGCGGAAATTAAATTACAAAAAATTAAGTGTGGAAAATAAATAGCATAAAATAAAAAGAGGAGAAGGAGAAGAAGATATGCACACTATATTTTTACGTGGTTCGGAAAATATTTTCCTTACGTCCACACTCCAAGGCCCCCCTTTGGAGATTTTTAATTCCACGATCTTTTTAATGGTGAAGACCAAACCTTACAAACCCAATTGACTTTGTGGGTGCCAACTAAACCTTACAAGACTATGTGTTTCGAGATTAAGTGACCCCTTAGAGTAACTCTCTCAAAAAAGTAGAATCTCCAATCTAAACTCACAAAAACAAATCTTGCTCACTCAAGAAATTTGCAAGTATAAAGCTCAAAATATTAAGAGAGATTTAGGATAGTATTGAGAGAGTTTTAAGAGCAAGTCTTTTGACTATGAATTTTGTGTTTTGTGAATAGAAACGGGGTGTATTTATAGAGGAGATGGAGGTTAGAGTTTAGAAGGGAAATTTTCAAATTTTAAATATAGACAAAGGAAATGACATTCCATCCTTAATAAGAAGGACAAAAAATCCTTGACCAAAAGGGTAAGGAAAACTCTTACCCAAAAGAACACAATATGGTAAAAAACTATTTGGGTAAGCTTCATCTCTCTCTATCTACTTGAAATTGAAACTTATTTTGTTTGTGCATTGTCATTATCCCCATCTCATATATTTTGTCTATTGTGCAAAAGTGATATGATTTTTAGTGTTTAGGCTTTTTATGGTGTACACTTAATTTAAGAATAATTATCCCTACATAAATTGAGCTTTAATACAGGTAAATAAAATGAGTAAGCTCCTAATAAAAATTACATGAAAGTAGATATCTTCATGCTTTATGAGCTCCTATGAAAGTAAATATTTTCATGATCTTCAATTGGAATGTCTTGTGGTAATTTTTTTCAATGGCTTCTGCAAATTTGATTAAATTTATTGGCAACGTCAATGTTTTGTTATCATAAAAAATTATCTCATAGAGATATAAGGCTAACACCTCTGATATAACATATTCCATATTACTTTCTCTTCTGTTTCTACTTTTTCAAATGAGCAACCTAGTAATACACATTCCATGCATACTAGACCCAAATCAGGGATCAACAAGAAAAGAGTTTATCTTGATTTTTCTCAACCTGTCAGTCCTAAGCAATCAGAAACTGAACCTAATTCTTATAGCCAGGCTTCTAAATCCCTAAATTGGAGAACTGCAATGGCAGATGAGTTTAACGCCCTACAAAAACATGGTATGTGGTATCTTACTCCTCTTCCCCCTAACAAAAACTTTATAGGATGTAAATGAGTTTAAAGGTTAAAACATAATGCTGATGGAACCATAAAGTGGTACAACGTTAGGTTGGTTGCCAAAGGCTTCCACCAGTAACCGAACATAAATTATGTTGAAACATTAGCCCTGTTGTCAAATCCACTACTGTAATAATTCTCTTTTCTCTTGTTGCCCAATTCTCTTAGTTGTTACATCAGCTAGATGTAAAGAATGCCTCCCTTATGGTCACTTACAGGAAGAAGTATATATGAGTCAGCCACATGGCTTTGTTGATTCTAAACATCCTGATTATGTTTGTAGACTACATAAATCCTCACCAAGGGTCTGGTTTGTAAGGTTTACTACCTATCTTAATGGCTTAGGTTTTTCTGCTTCTAGTGTTGATACCTCTCTGTTTATATATAAGTTTGGTTCTTCTGTAGTATATCTATTACTTTATGTTGATGATCTCATTATTACTGGAACCAATACTACTGTTATTAAAGATCTTGTGCAAAATCTTAATTCTAAGTTTGAGATGACAGATCTTGGATCTGTCAAATTGTTTATTGGGTTGCAGGTTAATCAAAATTCCAAAGGCATCTTGGTTCATCAACAAAAGTATATCCTCAACTTACTAGACAAGGCATGACTCACCAATGCTAAACCTTGCAAAACTCCAATGTCTACTAAAGAATATCTATATGAAAAAGCTACTTCCCAACTTCCTGATCCTACATCTTATAGAATTCTCATGGGAGGTTTTGAATATCTAACGTTTACAAGACCCTGCATTACTTTTACACCAAACAAAGTGTGTCAATTTTTACACAATCCTTCTACTCTACATCTCACTGCCGTTAAATGAATACTTAGGTATCTTAAGGGAACTTCAGACTACAGGATTCTATTTCAGAAGGGAAAAATATGTATCAATGCCTTTACTGACGCGGATTAGGCAGGAGATTCAAGTGATAGAAGGTGAACATCGGATTATGTAATCTTTCTTGGTGATAATCCTATCTCCTAGTCAGCTAAAAAGTAGTCCACTGTAGCTCAATCAACGATAGAGGCAAAATATAGAAGCCTTGCCAACACTACTACAGAGGTTTTATGGATAAGGTAGCTTCTCAAAGACCTACACATCTCTCTAAAATTTCCCCCTCAACTGTGGTGTGATAGCATCTCAGCAATATCTCTTGCATCAAACCCAGTTTTTCATGCCTGAATGAAACATATATAGTTTGACTATCATTTCATAAGAGAGAAAGTAGCCAAAAATGATTTAGTTGTTAGCTACATTAGCTCTCAGGACCAATTAGCTGATATATTTACTACGGTAATGCCTTTTGCTACTTTCAGCTTCATTAGGTCCAAACTGTTGCTTCTATTGCACTCAGCATTAGCTTGAGGGGGGCTGTTAGCAGTTATTATTGTATGTTTGTATCCCATGCAGGCACACATGTTTTGTAGCTGCCTTATCTCTCCTTCTTTAGTTTTACCATTATTAGTTTGATCTTTGGTTTTGTATCTCTCTCTCTCTCTCTCTCTCTCTCTCTCTATATATATATATATATATATATATATATTGTATTGGTTTTTTTATCAAAGGTTAATGAGAAAAGTATAACTGAGGCATTCTTTAATCAAGGTGTTCTCTCTTTTTGCTTCACTCTCTTTGACTCTTCTTCTTCTTTATTCATGTGGAACACTAATCTCATGAACTTAAAAAGATAACAAAAATGTCATTCTATCAAGCAATTAGATATTTTGGTGCATGATATTATTGCCACCTGAAACAAAATACATGAAGCATCAATATCCAACTTTGAATTGACAGTGGCAGATGAATCATGGGTAGCGTTTACTTCATCATCCTCATGCAACCCCAAAAACCGCTATTCACCCAACAAAGAAAAATACGCTTCAGACAAGCTAGATAAAATCAACCTAGGCATTTTTATACTAACCAATTGTTCTACTATCTTCTTGGTCTAAAGATTTCCTTATGCAGTTGCTCTGGATTTATTGTACTAAGAGGGTCCCATAATAGGTTATTACTGACTTGAATTGAAGAGGAGGAGTTGAGTAGAGATCTTGCACTGCGACCCTCTTGCTCAGCGTTAACAAGACTCGTGCTCTCAAATAATGGTTTAAGATCATCCACTTGAATATTATCCAAGCTAGTGTTCTCTAACCAATCTTCCCATATTTTAGAAGCTGGAGGACTTTGAAGTCTTATATGGCTTTGAAACTTGCATTTGCAGGCAACCAGTTCGTCAAGCAGCATGCCCTGTTAATTATTTAATATAGTCATAAAAACATACATGGGGATATCTCTATATGTTGTACAGTAATACACTTGCATAGTAATAATTAGATCACTAGCTAGTAAGAAGTTTGAACTTTTAGTTTAGGAGTTCAAAAAATATGTCAGGTGTTCACAAAATTGGAATTCAAGTTTAGGAGGTTTAATAAATGTGTTGAGAGAATCCAACAAATATGTTAAGGGGTTCAACAAATCTTCAGTATCATATATTGTAAGGCTACCAACATAGTAGCATGACCCAATGACAAAATAATAGCATGATAATTAACTTCATCCTGTGAAAGTGCATGCAACTCAACAATTCTAAGTAATTAGACACAATGACCATGATTGAAAAATTCGAGTAATGAGACTTCGTTTACTTCAATTTTATCTGAATTGGGCATATAGGATTGATCATGAGATTGTAAATGTATTAATAAAATAGTAAATTACATAAATTCATAACACCAGTTATCGAGAAATAGTCTAGAAATATAACTCATCAATCAACATCCAACTATGACGCGATATTCGCTTAGTTAGTGCTACCTCCATTGGATGTCAGCTCGCATGTATAGCACCACATAGTTGGTTGTTTACGGAATAATTATACCTATTGTCTCTGTTTTAGGACCAATATCAATAATGTAGTTCATCTATCGCTAAACCTAGCTATATGAATTAGATCTACAAGAGAATCAAACCGGAACAAACAAAATGTTGACATGCATGCTGACAAAGGTGTTCAGGTTGCAACCCGTTTTGGTCTACAATTTTTGTCTATACTTATAATCTAGGATTCTGAGAGGAGGCCATAAATCACTCAGTAGAAAAGTTGACTCACCATAATTTTCTACCTTAACCTTAGAAAAATCCCTAAAATTATTGGCTTAGCTTGATGTATAAAAGTTTTTTTTTTTGCAGTGTATAGAAATAATCATCGATTCAAGAATATAACTACACATTCTCAAAAAAAAATTTCCTTTTTACCTAATTCTTCAATACTCGGAATTACTACGATTATCACATTATACTGATACTAAAGAGGTACATATTTGTTGCTATATAATGTCTCAATTTGTGCACCACTTATTAATTAACTACAACGTTTCATCATCTAAATGTCCCCTAAGCAGAGTTAATTGCAATAATCATGAATAGACATGGATGTAGCCTCAAAATCAATAATCATGGATTTCATTGACTTTTAATTACTATTTAAACTAAGCATAATCATATAGATCTGTCATTAATTCAATAATAATCAAGTTTAAAATAATTATAATTGGCTAGTATTTATTTATTATGCAAAATAATTGTTGGACAATAGTATCGGGTGAGAAAGAGAAGTAACGAATGTGATCAACTATTTTTAACCCACAGAGTTGGCTCACGTTCGAATCCTCTTAAGTGAAAAATAATTTTCAAAGGCTAACTTGTATAGAAGTCAACCATTTATACTAACTCGTGTAAAAAATTTAGGAGAACACGATGTAGAGTTCAAATATTATCACTCGATTCTATTTGAACTCTCCCAATTTCATTTAGGTTGTTACTTCTGTGGCCGAAAGTGGACGTGTGCACATTATTTTGATGGTTACTTTTTTTTTTAAAGAACTGGTTGCTTTATTAGAGTTCAATAGGATTAGGTTTAATCAAGCATTTATAAATCGTGAAAGAGAAGTCTAGTAGACAAAATTATAAGTGCATTAAGATGATTACATTTTTGCGTCATTCACAAGTCTGTCTGTCGCTCTCTCATGCGGACTGACATGAATTAAAACAAAATACATATTTAATTGTAATCTCCTCTTATAAAGCAAATGCGTATAGTGCGTCCACTCCACATTCAAAGACTTTGAGAATGTTCATTATACTCTAAAGACCCCCCACCCCCACTGGCAACCCACGCCCACGCCCACGCTTGTATGGCTGCATTCCTTTTGTTTTTTCCCACTATTTGATGGTCATTAACTTAAATGCAACTGTGAATCTAACATTAATTTAAGCCTACAGTAAATTACTTTCTTTCTTCTTCTTTTTTTAAAATGACAATTTATCACTATAACCACTCATGGACTCTTCAAATGTAACATTTAAGGAGTACATGATCGTATAATTGTGATTATCAATAGTATATGTACAGATAAAATTTCACACGATACATGACAAGATCTAGACGAAGACTCAATCGAAAAGTAGATAGAGCGAGAACCTTAGGATCAACTAGACGGTTATGAAGAACAGACCAATCAGACGAAAGTACATGGATTGTCGATGTGGCAATCGAAAAAGAAGTTAATCAAGACCATTAGATTGATCAAACGGTCAAGATTTACTTAAGTTATCAATGTTGATAAACTGGATCTTCGAGGAATATTCTGTTGATCATATTTTCAGATAAAATTAGATAAGTTGTATCAGATTACATGAATGCTTATAAATAGAGTCAAGATATAACTCCAAACAGAACACAACAACTCTCAACACCCGTAAGAAACAAGTCGACCATGCAGCTTGTTTTAGCCTTGTAAATCTTTTCTTCATAATGAAATACTATCAAAATCTTCTCATGGTTTTTCTTCCTTTTAAGAATTTTTCACGTAATTCATGGTGTCTTTATTCTCTAATTCACTCTCTAAATTATTTTTTATATTTTCATATTATGATGTAGAAAATTCATGACCGATTATCAAAGACAGTGAATTTTTTCCTTTACATTTCGTGCTCTTGTTGAGAGCAAGAGAAAAACTCGAGAAATTCCTTCCAAAACGCTCAAAACTAAATCAAACGCCCCCTCAACAACAATGATGATAAGTCATATAAGTGTTTTTGCTGAATAACAATAATGTGAACGAGAGATAATTTATATCCTCTCATGAGGTGGGACACTATCATATATAATAGAGGTAAGGTCAAGTGTTTACTTCTAGTTTGTTTTAAATGTCAATTTATGCATTTTAGGAAAGATGTCAATCATCTTAGACTATTACCTATTATTTCCCTCATTGTAGATGGACTTTAGAGATCATTCTCGTTACACTAAAATCACTACAAGAAATATGGTTTTAGCGATCAACATTTTTATCGCTAAAACCTTCAAAATTTGTTGGCAATGATTTCACCGACGAAAATATTTTTGTCGCGACAGTCATTGCATTAGCTTCATCAGCAAAGCCTTTCACGATGAAAATGAAACTAATCACGTTAGACCTTTTGTGATGAAAAAAACTGGTCGCGAAATATTTTTGGCAACCAAATTTTACATTTCTAAAATGTAAATAAAAAATACTGAATTTTTAGTTTTCTTATACACCTGCAATTAACATTATTCGTTGAATTGAATTTAGCAAATTCAACAACCACCACGAGGGGACGACGAAGCCCATGGACTTTCGGGCGATTGAAGCTCTACCTGCGACAGTAAAAAATGATGAATAAACGATGAAAATGGAGACGTCCTGACTACAGGAACAAAGATGTCATAATGATGTAAATGAAAATGTCATGAAAACATAAATGGAAAAGGAATGGCGACAGGAACGGGAAGCGTTGTGGCAATGGGAACGGGAAATGTTGTGAGAACGAGAACAAGAAATGTTGAGAACGAAAAATGTTGTTACAACGGGAACGAGAAACGTTATGGCAACGGGAGCGGGAACGGGAAATGTTGAGATGGGAAATGTTGAGAATGAGAAACATTGTGGCAACTAGAACGGGAAACGTTGTGGCAACGACAATGGAAATGTCGTGGCAACAAGGATGAAAACGGCAACGGGTACGAGACTGAAGATGGAAACAGACTGGAAGTCGAAATGGAAATGACATGGCAGTGGAACCGGAAGTGAAAAAGGGTAAACTCGTTCTTGTTTACTCGATTAACGTTATTATTGGCATATTTCTTTTACGCCATTATTATTTGAAATAAAGAAAAATAGATCTGAAAAGGTTGAAAAAAGAATTTGTTAAAATCAATTTGATGCATGTAAAATAAAATTTTAAATTTTAAATTCAAATTTGAATCTTAAATTATAATTTGAATTTTGAAATATCTTATTTGAAACGATAAGATTGTCGTATTTTGAACAATAAAATATCTTATCAAAAATTTGCTCTGATAAGATTATCCTGAATTTGAATTCTAATTCAAATTTTAAATCATGTTTTGAATTTTGAAACATCTTATCTAGAACTTGTTATGATAAGATTGTTTTAAATTTTAAATTTTAAAATCAAATCAAATCTTGGATTCCAATTTTAAATTTAAGCTTATCTAAAAAATCTTTCTTGATTGACAAACGAAAAAAATAAAATTTCAATCAGTGTATATTCGAAGATCTTCTCTTTTCTTTTCCGTGTGTAAAAGTGCAGGAAAATAAGGGACAAACAAACAATGAGAACGAGAAAAGTCTTGAGAACGGAAAAAAATGTCTTGAGAAAGGAATAGAAAATTTTACCCACATCAAATCATAACTCAAGTTGTTGACGAGCTCGCCAATACCAAGCATATTCATGCTGTTAGTATCAGCATCAGACTGAATGCCGTAAAGAACAACGTGAAAAGCCACAACATCATCAAGGAAACTCACAAATTCTGGAATTGGAGCATTGGAAAATCATTTCAACCTCCATAGAGCTAGTAAAGATTCACCAGCAGCAATGCTCTGGGACCCGGAACCATTTCCCGGAGGGGGAGTACCCACAGCAGGCACAACAGGAAATGGTGGAAAAGGAGGATCATAATTTGAGGGAGTCTCGATCTGCGCAGCGGGGACGCTGTGAGTGGGAGCTCTGAGCGGGAAGAGCTTGAAGTATCCGTCTGGGTCCTCTTCTCAACGGGACCAACAAATTTACTGCAAAGTCTTTTTGTCATCCTTATGTCTGCTTGGGCTCGATCAAACAACTCTTGGTCCTCCGATGAGTTAGATTAACTAAAAAATCTGGAATTATCAGACGCGGAATGGAAAGTGTCTTGCCAACAAAAAAAGTCTTAACAACGGGATGTCTTGACAACGAGAACAGAGGAAATCGTGACAACAGGAACCGCTCTCAACTATGGGAAAGGCAACGGGAGTAGAAAATGTTGGAAGGAAATTACATGACAAATCTTAAATATACAAAAAGTATACTTCTTGGAAAATTTTACGGAATTTGATTTGGAGCTCCCGGTCAAAAACTATGATAATTTTCGTGCATGCTATTTAGAAATGAAGATTACGTAGAATAGTAAATTTTAGAAATTATACTGAACCAATTTGTAGCTGATCACAAGTCGACTCATATATTATTACGAAGATATGGAAGTCTACTTCTTGGAAAATTTTCCAGAATTGATTTTGGAGCTCACAACAAAAAGTTATGATGATTTTCGTGAAGGTTGTTCAAAAAAGTAGAATATGCAGAATGGTCAACTTCAGAACTTCAATTGAATTTACTGGAAGTCAACTACATGGCAAACCTTATATCATCGAAAATATACATAAGTCTACTTCTCGGTAAATTTTACAAAATTTAGTTCGGAGTTCCTAATAAATAGATATGAAAATTCTCATGGAGGATGTTCGGGAAAGAAGACTGTACATAACAGTCAGCTTTATTTATTAAGCTTCACCAAGACATTTAAACTTAATTATGAGACAAATCATACATCTCTACAAAGCTACGTAAGTCAGTTTCTTTAAATTCTTTACGGAATAAAATTTGAGCTTCTAGAAGAAAGTTACGGTATACTCATACTCTACTCATTAAAATATTATATATAGTGTTGTACAACATTCTTGTCGCAGATATTTACGTATGAGAAAAAGAAAATGAAAAGAGAAATGGCAAAACTCTAGAAAAAGCCTGATATGAAATTTAGGGCCGCTGAGCTTTACGAAAAGTTTATGTCTTTAGGAGTGTCTACAAACATCGATCTCACAATGAAACTGGCCCCTGAGCTCACCAAGAGCTTATGTCCATGAAAGCTTTTGCTTCTTAAAAGAAACAGTAACGGGCTCTTAAGCTCACCAAGAGCTTATGTCTATGAAAACTTTTGCTTTCTAAAAGAAATGGAAACGGGTCACTTAGCTCACCAAGAGTTCATGTCCATGAAGGCTTTTGCTTTCTAAAGAAAAAAGGCCACTGAGCTCACTGAGAGTTTAAGTCCATGATGAATGGTGTCTGCAGCACTACCCTATAAAGGAAACTAAAAAGAAATAAGTCTGAAAATGGAGGAAGTTTCGAAAAGGAAGAGCTTTGAAAAGAAAGAAGTGCTCTGAAAAGAAAAGAGAATTGCAAAGGAGGAAGGCGGACAATATCTTGGAATGAGTATTCAACACTTAGAAAAAAAGAATAAAAAACGATAAATGAGAAAATATGACAGCAAGGAAAATAAAGAAAAGCAGAGAAAAATAAAGTGAGAAGCAAATGAAGCTTCAAAAGAAATTCAAAAAAGAGCCAGATGGGAAGTGTGAGGTCAAGCGATCAGTTATTGTGTTGGTTTCATCTAAGGAAATCAAAAAGAACAAAGGAAGAAATACAAAAAGTGGAGAAAGTGAAAGTGGATAAAGGAAAAAGTGAAAGTGGAGAAAGGAAAGAGTGGAAATGATGAAAGAAGAAGTGGAAAATAAAAAGAGAAACAAAGGAAAGGAAAGTGAACAAAGAAACACAAAGTGAGAAGCAGATGAAAGAATAGATGAAATTTGTAAAATCTTGAAGAAAGGGAAATTACAAAAGCATACAAAAAACTATGATAATGAAATCTCCAACATAAGGGTTAACGGCAGCATCCTCAACAGGAAGATTAACAACGACCTGTCAAATAGCATCTTGAAAAACTATGTTTAAAAAAACAAAAAATACTTGTAATAAAAAATGCTAAAATCAAGTCCTACCAATACCAAGCTAAAGCTGCTCACAAAGAGGAAAACACTCATGATGGTATGATAAAATCTGAACAAGAAGTAGGCTTACAAGCAAAGCCATGGTTCTTTGTTTAAACCTAAGCCATTGAAAATGGGTAGTTCATAAGTCCTTCTCAAAGCGAAAATGGAGCCATGGTTCTTTATTTGAACCTAAGTCCTCAGAAATGGGAGAAACTCTCCAATGAGCTCGTATAAAAAGAAACGGGAGAAAATCTCTAACGAGTCCATAGCAAAGGAAACGGGAGAAACTCTCTAATGAGTCTGTAGCACAGGAAACGGGAGGAATTCTCCAAAGACTTCGTAGCAAAGGAAATGGAAGAAACTCTTCAAGGAGCCGTAGCAAAGGAAATGGGAGAAACTTTCCATGGAGCCTGTAGCAAAGGAAATGAGAGAAACTCTCCAATAAGCCTGTAGCAAAGGAAACGGGAGAAACTCTCCAATGAGCATGTAGTGAAAGAAACGGGAAAAACTCTATCAATAAGCCTATTGCGAAGGAAGTGAAAGAAACTCTATCAATAAGCCTGTAGCGAAGGAAGCCGGAGAAACTCTGCCAATAAATGCAGAACATCAAAGTCAAACTCCTACGATGCAATTATGTAATGCTACACTTGCTCCTTACTCATTTCAATAAATTATTATGTTATTGTTCTTGTACAATATTCTTGTCGCAGATCTTAACGTACAAGAGAAGAAAAAGAAAAATGGGAATTTTTTTTATCAATGAGCCCATAGTAAATGGAACGGAAAGGCATAACAGTAAATAAAGGAGAAATAATCATCATCAATAACAAGCTCTTAAATCAGTTACTCGACAATCGTAAAGCATCTGCAAACGGGAACAAAGAACATAATGACAAAAAAGAAAAGAAGAAGTTGTCACTGACAGTAGATAGTCAAAAAGTTTCCTAGAATATTACATTGCATGTTTCTGAGAAGCGCATAAGAACATAAACGGGTGTACATAACGTCAGAACAAGAAAAGATGATCATTACATATCAACAAATAAAATTTAGTTGAGTGTAATGATGGCCAATGTATAGGTAAAATTTCACATAACAAGTGGCAAGATCTAGACCGAAGACTACATCAAAGAGTAGATTGAGCGAGAACCGTAAGATCAACCAGATGGTTATGAAGAACAAACCAATCAATCAAAAGTACATAGATTGCCGACATGACAATCCAAACAGAATTTAATCAAGATCATTAGATTGATCAAACAGTCAAGATTTACTTAAGTGGTCAATGTTGATAAACTGGATCTTAGAGGAATATTCTATTGATCCTATTTTCAGATAGAATTAGATAAACTGTATCAGATTATAGAGGCAAGATGTAACTCCAAACAGAACACGACAACTCTCAACACCCATAAAAAACAAGCCGACTATACAGCTTGCTTTAGCCTTGTAAATTCTTTTTCCATAATGAAATACTATCAAAATCTTTCCGTGATTTTTTAGCCTTGTAAACTCTTTCTCATTAATGAAATATTATCAAAATATCACCGTGATTTTTCTTCCTTTTAATGGTTTTCCACGTAAATCATGGTGTATCTATTTTCTCATTCACTTTCTAAATTATTTTTTATATTTTCATATTATGACGTAGAAAATTCACGATCGATTATCCAAAACAATAATTTTTTTCCTTTATAGCATAGGTATAAAATATATCATTACACATCACTCGATGATTTGTCTCAAATATGTGAACAAGAACAAAACCACCATCGTAAAATATTGACTTTCACGACAGTATGGTGCCCAAAATACACTCTGGTGATGAGTCTTATAAGTGTTTTTGCTGAATAGCAATAATGTGAACGTGAGATAATGTATATCCTCTTATGAGGTGGGGCACTATCATAAATAATAGAGGTAATGTCAAGTGTTTACTTCTAATTCGTTATTAATGTCAATTTATGCATTTTAGGAAATATGTCAATATCTTCGAGTATTACCTATTATTTCCCTCATTGTAGATGGATTTTAGAGATCATTCTCGTTACACTAAAATCACTACAAGCAATAGGAGTTTTAGCGATCAACTTTTTGGTTGCTAAAAACCTTTAAAATTCGTTGGCAAAGATTTCACCCCAGAAAATATTTTCTCCGCAACAGTCGTTGCATTAGCTTCTTCAGCTAAAGTCTTTCATGATGAAAAATAAAACTCATCGCGTTAGACTTTTTACAACGAAAAAAATCTGATCACGAAAGGTTTTCGCGATGAACATAAAACTTGGTCGCAAAAAAGCTTTTGTGACCAAATAAACTTTCGACGCAAAAATCTTTTTACCGCCAATATTTCTCTTCGTCACCTAAACTCTTTTGCGACCAATTTTATTCGGTCGCGAAATATTTTTGACGACCAAATTTTACATTTCCCAAATGTAAATAAAAGGTACTGAATTTTTAGATTTCATATACACCTGTAATAATAATAATATCATCAGAAAATTTATCAAACCCGATATTTTTATAAAAAAAACATATATTAATCATTAATATATGTAATTGTAACAAATTAGTAATAGTTTATTACAAAATCTCTCAAATATAATTCACTACAAAATATAATTCACACATGTATCCAAAAAAGATAAATAAAAAAGAATATTTAAATCTTGATGTTACAACTATAAAGCTTAACAAATATTATGAGCATCATGTTTCTGCTGTTGAGTCATCGTTAGGAGGTGGAAAACCATTTTGACGAGCCCAAGCAAGCAAGCTTTGTAGCTGGCTCTTCATCGACTTTATTTATTTATTTAATTCTATATTTTCAACTCGACTCTTTTTCTTGGAAGATATGAGTGAGGCTCCATGTCCAAGACTTTTATTTCGCGCGACGATTTCTTTAACTATCTCTTCTTCTGTGCGAGGTGTGGCATCCTCAGCAATAGACTCATCCCGTAAAGCACACATACTTTCCTGTAACATCACGATGAGCCAAATTCAAGATAAATATATGCATCAAAATCAGAAAGTATTGAAAAAGCATCCAACAAAATCCGATGAGCATTAATCAAAAAGTATTCAAAAATCATCTAGCACGCTCATATACAAAGTCATAAACCCTCCCCCCAAACTCACACATACTGAAACTAACAATATTATTAGACAAGGTGCATCTATAAGAAAGTATTAAAAAAATCTAGCATGCTCATATACAAAGTGATAACCCCCCAATTAAAACTAAAATTATTATCTTTAGGCAATGAGCATCAATAAAAAAATATTCAAAAATCATCTGACACGCTCATATACAAAGTCATAAATCCTCCCCCCAAACTCACACATACTGAAACTAACAATATATTAGACAATGTGCATCAATAAGAAAATATTAAAAAAGAATAGCACGCTCAGATACAAAGTGATAACCCCCCACCCCCATCCCACCAACAAACTTACACTATTACCTTAGACAATGAGCATTAATCAGAAAGTATTCAAAAAGTATTTAGCATGCTCAAATACAAAGTGACAAC